>JAVQJF010005937.1:0-80178 GCA_036023855.1 Gadopsis marmoratus
ATTGACAAGTATAATTGTGTATCATCTGCATAACAACGTAAATGTATGAAGTGTCTCTTTATAATATTGCCCAGAGGAAGCATATATAAGGTGAATAGAATTGGTCCAAGCACAGAACCGGGGGACTCAATAACTAAATGGATGCATTCCATTTAGATGAGCCGGTTGCAGGGTTCTGGTATTGGGCATGTTCACTCACTGACATGGCTTAGTGGGACACCTAATGGAATGGCGCTATCGGCATTGTTATTTTTTACACCTATGCATTTCCTGCTTTGACAAGCCGAAATGTCTAAAGAGCCAAGTTGTATTATCCTTTAATGATTTCCTGTTATCCCGATGGTGACACATCAAAGACTTTGTGACGGATTCGATTCCTCAGGGAATACAGCTCCTGCTCTAAAACTGTGTCACAGCCTCTGCTTTGTCATGTAGTGACACAGAGATGAACAGATGTAAACCTTTCACGTCCAACTGGCTAACGCAGCACTTTCTGAATATATCCCACATTACACGCTGTACATATATGTATCATTTTTTTCCACTGTCTCAGATCTATAAATGTACCACTCCAAGCTGTCTCACACTCTTACACAAACAGCTCACACTTGACAATACCGACCACACACACACACACACACACACACACTCAGTCATGGTTTTAAGTCATATAACAATAGCGTTGTTACTGAGGGCTATAGCTGCTGTCGTTACGTTGCTGATTTTTGTGGATTTTCTTCTTGTTTTTGTTCTTTTGGTGGAATGTGGGGGAAGCTGAAGCATTCATGTTTGTTTCTGACAGGAAACAAAACAGCGCTTTTCATAAGAGACAAGATCTTAGTCAGCAGTAACAGTGATTGAATCTCCCTTTATAGCTGCTTATGCCGCCGGTTGTAGTTCCTCTTGGTGGATATAAAACTGCTAAAAATGTTACCCAAACTATATTTGATCCATAACATCATAAAAGCTGTTTCTATACTGTAGGCAAGTGCCATCTAAGTGCAATTTCAAATGTAATATTTAGCTCCACTTTAATTTAGTGTTTGTCTTTGTGGTTGGAAGAGAGTCAGCGTGTGAGTAAAGAGGCAAAAGCATCTTAATATGCGAGTTGTTGGAGCAGGTGAAAGAGGGACAGGTTGTGCCTTAGATTGATTGATTATGCAGCGGTAGTGACAGGGTTAGATGTATAGGGACAATGAAAATGGAGAGAGAGAGAGAGAAAAAAAAGAGAGAGAGAGAGTGTGGCAGTGCCCCATCTGTTTGCTACAGGCGAGAAAAATAATGATGGATTCATTGTTCGGTCAATTAGAATTCAGAGAGACAGAGGGGGAGAGAGAGAGGGAGGGCAAGAAAGAGAGAGCGAGAGAGTGGCCTGTTGAAGAGCCCCTGTGAAGAGAGTGCGATTTCACAGACCAAGTGTGAATGGCTAACAGCTGAGTGAGGGAGGTGAGAGCAGACCCTGAGGTGAGAGAGAGGGGATGGTCTGTTGGAGGAAAGAGCTGCGAGTTGGGGGGATAATACGGGATCAGGTCCGAGACTATGTCTATGCTAACAAATTTATTTCCTTCATTTTGGCCTTCCATCCACACTAAACTGGAGTTTTACACCCCCCTCAACTGAGATTTTCAGAAATGCTGATAAGTGGGTGAATTTGACTTTCTCTTGACTGCCTTTGATTTTCTGCGATTGTTGACATTACAGTCATGTCATAATTTGCATTTTTCATTCATTTTGTCTGGTATGAAACAGTAATTTGATCGAGGGTCTCAATGCAGAAATTAACACTTGACGGGACAGAGTGTATTCACTCCATATTCAAATGAGGCTTCCAATGTGTACAGGACATGAGTCAGGAAAGGTGTTGTTGATTGATCCATTGTCGAAAAATGACCACATCTTGTTTTCTAGATTTTGAGCCGCATTTCCTGTGACTGCATTACAATAAAAGCCACCCTGTGTTTCACCGGTTGAATGCTTTTAACGTGAACTAAGCAGTTTGCATTAATAGCAACTAAATGCATCTGATGGGGCTGTGAAAGAGCGAACAGTTGGGATGCAGAGATAAAATTCAAAACAGTAACGCTGGATTACATGTTGCAATGTTTCCTGCGGTCTGTTCATGCACAGCTTCTTTAGTCCATCTATTCACGCAGTTGTACCACAACAACAACGTGAGTCCGATACGGTCTCGCACGCAAACGTACCTCTCAAAGAGACGTCCCATTTCGATTCATCGTGATTTTTTTGCAGTGCAAATGCAAACACAAATGCTCTAAAGTGACTTTTAGTTTCTGATTTAGCTTGGACTTTAGTTCCTGCGCCCTGGGTCTTTTTTACATACAAGTATTTGGTCACAAAGGCTTAATGGACAGAAAGGAACTACCCAAAGGAACAGGGACTCGGGGTGAGCAAAAGGTTGTTAGAAGGCGATGAGTGTTTCTGCAGGAAAGGTACTTGTAAAGAACGAGAATGGCAATGGGGCGCTGAAACATAGAGAAGTAACAGCCCAGCCCTTTTTCTGACAGCTCTGCCCTCCCAAACGACCACGGGAGGAACATAAGAATACATGGCTCCCTGCGGGGCGACTGTTTACTCTTACTGCTGCCCTGCTCGGTAGCAGTAGAACCTTATTGCTAGCACAGCACTTTTCCGCTGAGACAGTCAGTGCTAATTCATTTAAACAGGCCCTCTGTTACGGCTCTGCATTACACATCTGTATGCAAATTGACATGCTCACATAACATGGCTCACAGATGGGTTTCGCTGTTATAAACATGATCTGGTTGTGGCGTGTATATTTAATGCAGATAGATTATTCAAAGCACAAACCACAGCCAGGGAGGGAACCCAGTCTGAAAAATATTTAAACAAATAACACACTGAGTTGTGGTCCACAACAGGTCAGTAAAGAAAGGCAGATCCACGTCTCATACCCTCTCTGTCCTTCATTCCTCCAGTCATAAGAAGGAATAAAGTTACACTAGCACTCTGTCCTTACAGGTCTTCAAGGTCCCAGACTGGTGGGAAGTGAGAACAGATTCCTTTCTGTGACTAATGGACCTTGAAGAATAGAGAAAGTGACCTCTGAGAGCTGCTGAGGCATAGATGGAGGACAGGGGGAGGAATGAAGTAGAGAGCGAGGAAATAAAGTTGCAATGGGAAGAACTTGATTGAAATGATCTGGACTGCATGAAAGTCAGCACAGAGGGGAGGAGATATGTCACACACTGAGTCATTAATCAGACTTGGCATGTTGATGACGGCTGAAGAAGTTTAGATGGGGGGGAGATATTTCAATATGTGGTTAAATATTTGAAATTGCTTTTATTTTTTAATTTAAATTTTTTAATTTAAATTTAAATTGCATGTGGTTAAGCAAATGTGGTTACTCCTAAGGCTGTCATGTTTACAACATAATTTTGTGGCAACGCTTTCCTTTAATCTTGTCAAACACAAACTAGTGTTTCCCCTGGTAGAATATTTTATTTTGACGTTTGCTGCCTTTCTTTGGCTCCATTATTATGATGGTATAATGTGAGGTTTTACAAAAGGAAAGTGGCACTTTCGGCAAGGATCAGGGTCAGAAACACAGGCAAACTGTGCTTACTGTATGGTCACTTTTATATCACTTGTCACTTTCTGTGTCTTAACTAAGGGATACACATACAAAAAGTTTGTATGACAGATGACAAACAACTGTCACTCTGTAACCATATCAGATGCACATATTAGACTGTGTGGTGAAGGTCCCTCTCTCGAACAAACCCTGTGGTGCTACTTCTGTTCTGCCAGGTACATGTTTCTACAGAACAGTTTCTTACACTGGACAACCATTCACCTGGGACCAAAAAAAACACAATTACCAAAAGCGTTTTCTTCTCCCATGACAATTGCAGATTTACAGTACTTATGATGGAGGACATAGGTTTCCTCTTGGGAGGTCTTTTGTGGCAGATGTGCTGGACAAAAATTTAAATAAAAAATTAAATTAAAAATAATTAAAAATAACTTTTCTTGTGAGTTTGTAAATGTTTAAGTTGATGAATTTTGCTATATATTCAGCTTTGTCATATTTTCAAAACCAAATATTGAAACAGAACTTTTAACATGACCATTTAAATGTTCTGTAGATTTAATAATAAAAATGAACCGTAAGGTCATTTAATGGTCAATCATGATACATCATATAGACGCGTGCAGAGATCAATGCTCAAACACACACACACAATCGCGTTCCACATTGAAATTTATCCTCTGCTTTTAACCCATCCTTCTTCCAAGGGCAGCTGGAGCAGTGGTCAGCCTTCTATGGCGACCGGGGAGCAAATCCAGTGCACATGTCCTGTCCTGTCTTGGTCAGGGACAGGCAGCATAGCACGCACAACCGTGGGCAACTTAGGGTTCAGCGTCTTGCCCAGGGACACTTCGACATGCGGACATGAAGAGCTGGAATCAGAACACCAACCCAAGGTGCCAACAACTCCAGAGAGATGAAAGTCAACAGCTCTAATTCCAGAACCACTGATTATGGCCGGGAGCTGGATTCAAACAGCCTCCCACCTTCCTCCTCGTCCTCCTTCCAACCCGAGGGTTGAAAGTCCACAGCTTAACCTCCTGCGCCACACCTCGCCATACTTATTTTCTTCCCACAATATTGTTTTATTTCAACAAGTAGTTAATTGCTCATAATAAACCAATTAAATTGTGTATAATTGTCCAGGTGGCACACTCCAGAGTTAATAAGAATGCCTAAATAATTGGTTGTGTTTCTTATATATTAATCAGTTCCAAGAAATGATGATAGGCTGAATTGTTCACCGGCTGTCTTATCTTGATACTTAGCAAGTCTTTTCTAAGTGGTTATACTTGGTGACATGAAAGGGGAAATCAAGACAGACAGACAAAGACAGACAAGGACAGTGACAACAATAGACCGCGACACAGGAGAAGGAAAGATGGAGCCACAGTGGGGGTGTCGTCACTCTGCCCCGCCGTCCTTGCGTGAGGCTGAAAGATCATCTGTATCCAGTAGCAACAGATGAGAAGAAGCTCTGAAATTCTTCATGCTTTGCACCCATTCTAACCTATCAGCAGCACTCACATACAGGCATCACACTCCCATCATCCCACACACACACAAACTGCACATTAGCTTGATATCCACTTGTTCTGCTGATGTACAGTACACTCACACCCTCCGTGCTCGCTAGATCCGTCTGACACTATCCCCACGGTGACCACCATGGCAACCAAGGTTGATGTGGACATGCTGGGTGGCAGTGGATTTAATTACTACGAGGCTAGTCAGTATATACACACACACACACACACACACACACCCCTACCTACATTAATACACACATGCATGACATGCATGGACATGTAAGTACAGGGAAACAAACAAAACACACCTTCAGAGACATGCGTGTGCACTCACTTTCGATGCGTGCAGAAACATGCACAGATTCTGAAAACAGGTACCTGAACAAAATCAATACACACAATCGTGTACATATTTGCATGGATGCAAGTTCACACACACACACACACACACACACACACACACACACACACACATCTGTATGAGTGCTCACAAATGCATGAATGGATGTTTGCCAAGGATGTTTGCGAACAGTACTAACACACAATATATACATTCCTTTAATAGCACAAATGCTCACATTGTATAAACTTTCACAGACTCATCACACATGACTGAGACGTGCGCACACACAAAAACACACATAGCATCTGTTTATCTGGATACCAATCTTAATTGGAGCTGCTATTCCTGTCTGATGGGTCCCTCCTCCTGTTTCATCTCTCTCCCGCCTTCCTCCTCATCCTCCTTCCAAATACTTCAGCCTTGTCTTTTGTCCTCTACCCACCTCCTCTGTGCTTCTGTTATGGCTGAGTTGAGCCGACCTTTCTCTCTTTGTCTATCTACAGGAGATCCAGAGTTCTCATCAAACATGACCTCACAGCATGGCCTCTCCCTCGCTAGTCTGACTTTCTTCT
The DNA here is from genome assembly GCA_036023855.1 of Gadopsis marmoratus. Classification (NCBI taxonomy): domain Eukaryota; kingdom Metazoa; phylum Chordata; class Actinopteri; order Centrarchiformes; family Percichthyidae; genus Gadopsis; species Gadopsis marmoratus. Next base: position 6,019 of record JAVQJF010005937.1, read on the forward strand.
CGCTCCTCCTCTCCTCTGTCTGTCCTTCTCCAGCTCGCCTTTGTTCTCCTCCACATCAAGTGAGCGGGACAGAGGGTTGGGACCTGCAGCAGTGAGTGCGGCTGAGTAGAGGCTTTGATCAGACAGAAAGGCAAGAAAGGTCGCTGACAGACTGTTAGAGCTCATCCTCGGCAGCCTTAAGACGTGAACTGTAGCTTAATCCATTAAACACACACAGTGGAGAGTGTGCATTACAAAGAAAACAAGGTGGTTGTGCTGTTAGCTGTGCTGCTCTTGATAATGATTTGTTGCCTTTCAGTAGCACCGATGTACTTCCTTTGTTTATGTCTGTTTAGTTGGCTGCTTTTATAGGCCTCAATTATTTTTTATTTTTTTGTAACCCGTTTTTGTTAAATTACACCTTGTGTCCTCATGCCTTACTGCTCGGTCTCTCACAGATAGATTGTAAAAGTGATCAAAGTTAGCTCATTCAACAGAGGATATTTCCAAGCAGATAAATACACTTACAGCCGAGCAGCTTGAAGTAACACAACGGGATTGTGCAATATTGTGAGAGGGCCACATAAGGTTCCCATGTAAACAAACCTAACCCTCTCAGGTGAAGGTTTTGAGAAAAGAACTCAACTTCTCTCAAACACACCTGCTCACTGATTTAAAGAAACGTCAAAAACTGTTGCACTTTTCATTCACAAATTGTATATGGGTCGATACTACTGCGTGCTTTCATCTTCAATCCATACATCTTCTCCATCCGTTCTTTAACTTTGGGTTTGATGTTGGGATTAAATGGAACACAATGGCATGTACAGGACTAGTGTTATTTTAGGTAACTGTTTGATAATGCCATATAGTAGTGAGAAAGGCCAATTTTGAATGAGGCAAACTTTCATTAGCACATGGAGGAATCTTTAAACATGTGGTTACAGCCCACCCAAGTTAATTAGTAGCTTAATTAAGATGAGTGGCCGTGAACTGGGATCATTGCCTCCCAAAGTGAAGCCGCAGAAGTAACAGGTGTATTTTTTTCTTCTTAGTTAAGCTTTTAGGAATAGAGGATGTTCAGCCTCAAGAATATATCCAGCAGGTTTCTTTTTCTCCCCAGTGATTTGGAAGAAGTTAATGATGATCTTCTTTTCTTCGAGTCTTTGAATACCTGCCTCAGTTTCTGTCTGTGTACAAAAATGCAATAGTTTACTGGGCACATTTAAGGATTGCTGGTTTTGCACCAAGCTTTATCAAACAGTTCACGGGTAGTTTGTTGCATATAAATTACAATGAAGAGGCAGTTGAAACTTTGCCTTTGGGCTCCTTGATGCATAATTAACTTTAAATAACCTTTTGAAGGAATATGAAATAATAGCTTTATTGTTCCCACTGCAGTAAATGACCGTAATATTGTTCATCTGCAGTAGTTGAAAGGGGTATTTAATCAATTACTCAAAGAGCAATAAAAAAAACAAATCCAAGGATAAAGCTGCATTTTGTTTTCACTTCATTTACATCACCTTTGCACTTGTCGGTTCAATGCCTGATTGCTGCTATAGGAGTTTACTGAGGTCAGGAGTCTTCTTGCTTTTAATTGTAGAATGTAAAATCTAAAATCCCCCAACGAAAATGCATTACCTACAGCCCTGTGCGGTGATGACGATAATGACTATATTTTTTACTAAGGCAAGAAGGTGGAACTTTATCTTGTTTCTATGTTGCAGACTGAATCTGAAGGGTCGACAGGACAGGCTAGCGCATGTGAATCTAGCATCCAAGATGGGGCAGAATACAGTTGGCATTCCTCCGCTCTCATACTGAGAGGCATGGACTCCACACGGCTCACACAGCTCTAAGGATATCTATCAAATCCAGAAATACCTGAGTGCTGTGTGTGCGGTGTTTGCGAGAGTGTGTGTTTGCACCAACAAGTAAGTGCTGACTCCAACAAAGGAGGCCTGTGGAGACCTGCAGAAGTCGGTTAAAAGGTGGGAAAATGAGGATGCTAAGAAAAGCATCAAGGGGAAGGAAGAAAGGTAGAAAATGTGAACAACTGGAAAGGGAGAAAGCTGCTTGGTGTGAGAACTGTTGTGGAGGGTTTCTCTCCCACAAGGCTGCAGGGGATGAGTCAGGACTGGGCGCAGGTGAGTGCTGGCCCAGGTGAAGCTGTAATTTCCTGTCCGTAGTGTGTGTGGGATTTACACCTGCTGAGAGACATCCTGAAACACAGCTGCTCACCCTCTGCGAGGCACAGGCCCGTTAGGTAATAATAATGCTAACCGTAGGGCTATGACTAACTCACACACATATTTACCCTCAATCTGGTCCTTTCATCTGAACTGAAAAACCACCCTGTTTCCAATGTGCACTCTGCTCTACGTTGTGCTGCTAGTGGGCTGTTCGGCTGAGCAGGCTGGGAAGATGGACGAGAAACAGGAGCCAGACCAAATGTTACGTTTGCACTAAATAGCACAGACATGTTGGCCTTTTGGTGAACATTAAGCAAATGTTTTGAAAAGGCAGCGTAAAGATACCAATTACAGCTGGTGGTCTGGAGTGACTGGGCTTGACTATTTGAATAGCAGAGAATTATCTGGCGACGCCTGAAGAAATCATCTAAAAGGATACTTGAAACTGGATAGAAGAAGCTTTCAGTGCTTATGGCAATTAGAATGGGCCAGGAAACTTAAACATTTTAATGATGTAAGATTTTCTCAGTCTCTCAATTACCTTTTGCATGTGTAAATGGAACATATGTTTAGCCAGTAGCTGTGTCTTTTAATGTGCTATAATACTGAAGAGCTGATGTATTAGTCTCATAAAATGATTATTACGTTTAGTTCCACCCAGAGTATGCTAATCACCCTGCAATGTTTTACAACATCTGTGGGAGAATATCAAATTATATCACTGCACACCACACTTTGGTCTGCTTTCACTGGTTTGAATATTAAAACAGACACATCCACATGATACAGTAGCGATGATTGAGGGGGGCTGTTAGATGTGGCTAGTGTCAAGATTGTCAGTTATGCATTGGGGATGTCTGTAGGAACATCAATAGACAATGGCCCGAGGTGGGACTGAATAATTCACAGAGTGAGGAAGCGACGTGTACTGTTCTCTCTCTCCCATTAGGGAGACACACAATGCAGCAAAAGTGTGGCTTTGATCATTTCCTGTTTCTGAAGGGAAAACAATTAATTAACATGACGTCATTCCATCGGAGTCATTTATGCTTTTTTGCTCCTGTCGGAGATTGTGAACGTGTTGGGGTCTACAGCACCGACAGTGCTCTGTGACACATTACACACAGGTGTATGAACACAACACTGTCACACCCTGAAGGGTAAGAAATTAACGTCTTTTCCTCTGTTTTAGCATTTAAAATACACGATTTGTTGTAGCCTCTTTGAAAATCATTAAACCCCCACTCGTCCTACATTTCTTTCTTTGCCACTGCTGCAAACAGCACCTCAGAGAAGAGGATGACGCTGTTTTCCTCACACTGTGTTCCCAGCCAGTCCATCTTCCAGCCTCAAACGGAGTTTTTTCTTTTTCTTTTTTCATTTACAGGCACTAGTTGTTCTATTTTTTGATGACAGCAGTTTGTGTTTGCATAGGGTCAGCATTTTGTTCTACTGCTGGCTGTATGAAGCCAACATTTTCTACTGCTCCAGGCAGAGTACTCCTTTGTTTGATCTGCTTCAAAACGGCTCAATTTTCCTCACCCAGAACACTGGAAACAATCCCCAGCCAGTCGCTCCCATAAATAGAGGCCTGTGAGGGATGGCAGATGCATACACATGAATATTTGACACAAACTTTTAACAAGGTGGAAATGCAAAAAAGAGCTCCCCTTGGTGCATTTGAGTACTTTTACATTCACTGTCTGTTTTATGGCTTTTCAAGTGTATTTATGAACTGGGTTCCTGTTCCTCTCTGACCCTAACTTACACACAAAGACGCATACTTGGGCACAAAACCCCACTCGTGCTCACAAGCATCCTTAACACACGCACACACACACACACACACACACACACACACACACACACACACGCAAGGGGAATGAATGAAGACAGACCGGAGGTAGGAGGGTTTAGAACTGGCACAGGTGACAGAGTGAGGATAAAAGAAAAAAGAGGAAGAGGAGGCTTCACAGTAAGTGGTGCTCCTGCACAGAGGAGGTGGGGAAGGAGGTCAGGAGAGGGTTAAGTGAGGTAATTGGCATAGGATGCAGGTGCAGGTGTTTTTTCAGCCTGTCAACTTGAAAGCTGAGCCACACACACACACGTGCGCACACAAACACACACATACTTGACTACAGTCTTGTAAAAGCAAAAGCCTGCCTATGCCAATTAGCTGGTGATGAAGGTCAGTGAAGGTCAGCATGTGTTCGAGATAGATAAGTTTCCCATTAGTGGGTGAGTACCCGTACTTGACGGTATATGGTCTGAGTCACTTCTAGTCACACAAACACACACACACACACACACACACACACACGAACACAGACACATACACAGACTTAGCACACATACTGTAGGTATTCGTCCTGAAATAGACCCTGCCCATATTCAGGCACAGCATTGTTTTTGTTTGTTGAGTTGCCCGCAGCTTAAGAAGCAACTCAGAAATAGAAAAATCTTTAAGACAGTAACTCAGACTATAGTTTTCATTTCAAAATATCAAAAAGGAGTGAACCTGTCCATTGTTTAATTTATCTGTGTTTCATAGCTAATAATCACATCTTACAGTATGTTTCCTTTGGTCTAAACCATGATGGAAAAGCTCATATTGCCGCACATCTATAATAGTTTACCTAATTTACCTTCACATCCAATTAAAGACACTTCATCATAGTTTGGAGAATAGGGGGAATAGAAAATAAACAACAAAAGCTCTTTAAATCCAGGTGAGCCTGATTGATTTGTGTGTTCTCTTTGCACATACAATAGCCTTTAATAACTTAAAGAAATTACATGAGCATTGATTTAGACTGTGACTTGATTTTATGAATATTTTCACAAAGATTTATAATGTTTTGTGCATATATGTTGGAAAAATAATGTCTGTTCTATCAGGGGTTAGAATGAATGATCTACTGTAGAAATACATTCCTGAAAAGGACATCACTTGGTTTTTTTTACTAAATAGTTTAGGAATGTCTTGAACTGCTTTTACTCATTTTGAGGAGAGAGATTTACTCTCTTGTGATCACACGCCTCAAACATATCATTTGCTATTGTACAAATTGTAATTTAGATATTCAAGCCTTGTTACCTTGCTCTGCCAAAAGTAAGACACAGTGTCAGCTTCACACTGTTCCTTTTTGGTAGGAGCACAAATCATTAATTCGTCAACTTTTTAAAGGAGTGCACTTACTGGTGTTAATATTAATGAGCTCAGAGTGTCTTTAAGCGCTTCACTAACAATATCTGTCATTTTATCCTTGGTAATCACAAGCAAACATTTTTCCCTGTTTAAAATACCAGAGGGAGAATATGACAATAGTAATCTCTGTATTTCCATATTTATATTTTTACCAAAACCTTTAGTGCTGTCACTTTATTGAAGGTGTTTGATCTCTAATGAATATGTATGTAAATTTAACGTTTTTGCACTTTTTCTTAATTAGAATATTTTACTTTAATTTTAAGGTTTTCGTTTGGCAGCCACTGCTGCCAGACATTTGACTGTTTTTTTTTACAATTCTTTTGTTTCTCTGCGGATGTTTTAGTGCTGTAATTTCATTGAAGGTGTTTGATCATAATAATTTAGGAAATACCTGTAAAATAACAGTGTCTCTCTGTAAATCTTTATGCGTTATCACTTTATTGAAGCTGTTCGATCATAATATGACACATATAATATAATATGTGTCATACATATATAATATGTATGACACATACACATATGTGTGAGTTTGAGTATTGTTCTCTGCACGTGTGTATATGTGCATCACGATTGACCATTAAACAACCGAATGGTAACGAATGGTATAATTTAGGAGAAATCTGTACAATATCAGTGTTTCTCTGCAAGCCATTAATACAAATATCTGTATCTTTATTTGAATCAGGATATTTGACTTTAATCTTACATTTTTAGTTTGGCAGCTGTTGCTGCCAGTTATTTGACTTTTTTTTACAGTGTACAGCCATGGGGTTTAAGGGCACAATGGGTAGGTGGGACCTGATCTTCGGTCTGTATCTGTGTTGATAATCTTCTGCATTGTAGTTTCTTGATTTTCAACAGTAATGTTTGCACATTTGATGAGAATGTAAGTTCTGTAATTTGAATATGGAATTGACATTTCCTATATGAATGCTTTCAAATCTCCATTTTTTCATGTTCTTGTGTTTGGAAAATAACATGAAACATAAATCACTAAAATATTTACCCAAATTTCATTAATTTGCCACAATATAATCAAAGTTTGTAGTCAACTTCAGTTGGTCAACATACTTTGTCTGTGGCCGTGAGCATGGAATTCATCTTTATTCCCATACTGTATGTCCTTGCCTAATTGTATGTTAGGGTCTGTCCCTGTGGTAGGTTTTAGATTATATTCTTCTCAACTACAGACTTTGTAATCTTCAAGTAGGTTCAGATATTCGAGATTCAACAGAAATTGAATGATAGGTATCTTCTCAAATAAATGCTCCATAATAGCTGTAAGCTTCCCACACAATGAAGTGAAGACATCTGTCACAGGTGCAGAATTGTAACTATTGTCTCCATCAAATACAGACCTGCACAGATACAAACTGCCACACAAACATACACAATCGCCTCCACGAACCTCCTCTCTCTTCAACAACCATGTTTCCCACCTATTCACACTCATTCACTGCTCCTGCTCCTTGTTAGATCCTGACACATCTCCCTTCATTTCTTTCTCCCACTCTCCATCGTACCACAAGTTCGCATCAGTTGGTCAGAGAGGAGGGTGAAGAAAGCAAGGGAAAGTGAGAATCAATAGACTCCTTACCCTGCCTTGTGGCAGGGCTAGAAATCAATGGCAATGGGAAATTAAGCTGTAGTCTTTGAATAAATTGAAGACACTGGAGCACAACAAAACAGCTTGGTGCAAAATGAGTAAACCTGGTCAGATTAAAATGTAAAGGATGTTTGTTATGCTGCGCTATGGAAACACTTTGAGTCCCAGAACTCTATTTTCTTCTGCGCATACTGTCTGAGGAGAGATACTAAGGCCTTTGTAATGCTGGTGTCCTGGAGTAAAATGATAACCAGTACTTTCAGTCTCCAAACAGGAGAGAGCTGAAAGAATCAAATGTACTTTATAGGAACACGAGGTCACAGTCAGTATTGAGTATTGGACAATACAGGTAATATATGCCAGGCAAGATGGGGATTTCTGCAGAGAAGTAGTTTAATAAAAAAGGCAGCATTGTGTTGGGACTGGGCTTTTTCTCACCTGTCTTACTAGCAATTCAGACTCCCTTTATAGAAAAGAAAAAGTGTGTTCATAAAAAAAAAAACTCCCTGTGGGTTTCAAATCAGTGTGATGGAGGCGTGAGCAGTTTGACATCTCCAAGAGCAGAACACGAAAATGAAAATAAAAGAGAAACTCTTATTCCGTAAATATTGACGCGTTGTGTGTAAAGAACAAAGATATGGGTCAAAGATCTGCTCAAACAAGTGCGGAAGCATGGATGTGATTTAAAAGGGTGAAATAAAGTTTATTTTGCATTTTACTGAAGCAGTCATGACAGGAAATAGAACATTAATGATTTGGTGTGGTCTTTTCCTTTGCTAATTAAAAGATAACCCTACTGCAAGGCGTCATTAACAGGGCTCTAAAAGTCTGCGCCATAATCAATAATTCATTTCAACCCTGGCAGTTTATTCAAATCAGTTAGCTAGGAAAAACAACATAAAGAAAAATGGGGGAACTAGAGAGAGAGAGAGTGAGAGAGAGAGAGAGGGACAGAAGGAGAGGGGGAGAGAGAAGGGGAGTGAAAGACCAGAATAAGAAGGAGCAAAACAGAGAGACCGAACAAGAAGAAAATGAAAGAAAGTGAAAGTCAAAGAGAGGGGCTGACAGCATGTTGAGTGAGACAGAAAGAGTTAGAGAGAGGTAAGCTCTGTTATTTCTCTGAGGACCTGAGTGAAGTAGCTCATACTAAGGCCTCTGGCACCACATCACTCCAACCAGCCTAATTGCAGTCCAATGGGAGTGGAAAAGCCTTGTACAGACCCAGAGGATTTCTGCATAAAAACAGCACCAGGAACCAGCAACCTCGTCTTGCGTAACCAAGTCAAACTTCTGTAGTTTCCAGGATTTTGATACTTTGAAAAATACAGGGCAGAAAAAAACCCTAATATTGGCATTATTTACAGCAGATGGCTGAGGTTATTACAGAATACAATCAACAAAGTTGAAACAGGAACTGCATCCAGTGATTGCAGATCTTTGGACTGAGGTCAGGGCTCATGGAGGACAGTTGTCTTATGGAGGTGATGAAACGTTTTGTGGCCTCAAATAGCCTCTGTGGAATTTATTTAATCTGAATATTGTTTGCTGCAAATAATTGAAGGCCTTGTGAATATGTCACCATGCTTGTGCCGCTTTTTTCTTTTAAAGATCTTCACAGATCACAAATTGATAATTACCAGTCAGATTGATGTAATTATCAAATAGCAGATCTCTGTGACATTGGCTTGCAGTTATGATCAGACTTTATAATTCCATGGCAATAGGAACCACAGCATCTGCAAAAGCAACAGAAAAGTCTGATGATTTCAGTCTGACGTTGTCGCTGGAAATAAGAGCAAAAGCCATTTTCTCAACAGTGATGCTAATAACTGTGAGGGTCTTCCTGCTTGATGACTCTGGCGTGCCAGAGGGACCAAAGGTTGCCATTTGGAGGAAAAGGATGGGGTTGGCTTTGAGGGCGGGGTAAAGGGCTGGAGGTTAGGAGTGGGAGGCAATATGAGGCAGAATGGCAAAGACATCACTCTAGTTACTCAATTTTCATTACTGTCATCTCCCCACATACAGGCATCTGTGACCTGTGGGCTACTGGTCGCCAGCCAAGGTCTGTGGGTGTATGCATGTGTGGTAGGATTCGTGTGGTTTGATGGATAGCTGGGGTCGGAGATGTGTGTCTGGATGAGCGAGGGCGCCTGAGAGGGGGAAGTGGGGGGGCGTGATGCACGAGCATGTATGCAAGCCAATACAGCTTCATCACAACAGTGTTGCTCTGTGTCATCAAACATCTGGAATACAGAGGTTAGCATGTTTTAACTAGGTGTTTCATTTCAGACCATGCAAGTATTACTCTACCAAAGCATGCAGCAGATGCCTGCTAAAGACTTGTCTCACATCCAGTTTGAGCTTCTCTCCAACCCACAGTATGATTTTGAAAATTGTGAGACAGTGGGTGTGAAGAAGGGAAGAGATGAGCAGGCCTGAGACTGGGCCACGTTGAAGAGAGAAGAAACCTTTTGCTGATTTTACACAATGAAGGGACCACAGGTCACATTTTCCATCCTAAATGATGGATGGAGCTTGGACCTGGCTGTTCTTTTTGGCGAAAGTGAAATATATTCCATATTTCATGTGGTAAGTTTTCATTTTGTTGGATTCCTTTTTTCTTTTTTTATAAGCTAAGTACCTCACGGCTCCAGAAAAGTTAAAACATTTTCCCCATTTCTGAATGACGTCTATGAACGTTTAACATTTTCCAGTGTACTTTAGAAACTGTGTTAAAACAGGTAGTTTGGCATTGTGATAGCTGACTGATACAAATATTGTAAAATTATAACCTGGTTTTTGTAGTACGTGGCCTGTACATCTCAGGGTCGGCTGAGGTCTTAATACAGCAGATAGTCTGTGTTTTATTGATCTCACTGAAACTTTATGCCACTTCTTTGTCAAGGAGGCGAAAACACACACACACACACACACACACACACACACACACACGGTAGTGTAGTTCCAAGAAAAGTTGGTGTACTATAAATCTGGTATGGCTGCTGAATTAATTAATTAGTGTGTGTTGTTCTGTATATACAATGCACATTCTACAGTGGATTTTTTTAGGTCAGGCACAATACAGATTAAAGTTTTCAGTAACCAATGTCTCTGCTAATTTATAGTCTGTCATTAGTGCCCGTGCAGGGAAACCTGCGAGGTCCCTATTGTAATTCGAGGAATTATTATTAAATATTGCATTTTAAAGTTAAAAAATACCATTTTCTCTACAGCATCTGCAAAATAAGGCAAAGGTTTGAATTAAAGGTGAACTATCCCTTTAATATAATGTGCATACACAATTACTGTAAACAGCACATGATGAAAACATTAACAGTATTAAGTATGCAGTTATTTAGCTTTATGCACACTGTCCACGTACATTTACAATGAAACCAAGGGATTAAACATGTAACCTGATCGGTTCCTGTGTAAGGAACGCACGGACATATGAATACAAATAGAAACATGAGATAATTTGTTAAAATAAATGTTTAAATTATTTTTAAAAACTTAATGATGCATAGCAGCTTCTAAGCAGTGTTACACTGTGGTCCTACCAGCAAGACAAGATATTGTACTAGTGCTTCATAATAGCCATGGCTGCAATGTAATTATATAGATGCCATATAATATATTTTAATATAGTTGCACAGTATCCACAATATATTACTTTAATAGAGACAGTTGTTTATTTGAAATTCAGTGAAATATTTACAATATTTACAAGAAACCGGGGGCAAGCTCACTTGAGCTTCACATGTAAGGACAGTAGGAGGACTCCAACAGAAAGAGCCTGAACATGGCCGAGTTTGAGGCCAGGACCATTATTCTGTGAGGCCGTGGTTCTGACCAATGACCAGCAAGCACTGCAGCAGCGTACTTGAAGTTGGATGGTTTTAATAAACACTAGTTTGAGCTGTGCTGGCCTTCTCTGTCCATTCATCTTTTTTAATGTTTTATTCCAAGATGAATGTTTATTCCAACCATTCATCTTTTTTAATGTTTTACTCTCCAATTTCTAGAGGTGCGCTCCTCTCCCAGCACTCATCCAGAGCACTACACTTTCACGGCCACTCGCTCTCACTTTTGTTCATTTCAGTCTCTGTATTTACAATATTTCTTGTCTTTGTTTCATGCCAGATGCTGTTGATCATAATGTCCTTTTCCATGAGCTGCTCCTCCAGCCGGCTCACAGCGTCTCGACCTTTTTCAAATAATTCTCGAGGGCACCTCAGATCCTGCTTTTGTCCTGCAGATATCCTGATATTCTTTACAAAATGCAACAAAGAAAGAAACATAAGGAGGGGCAGTCTACCCTTAGGAACTGTAAGATACATTATATTTGAGTGTGACCCTGACTGTGTCTTCCTTCCAAAATACTCCCCACCAAAGGGCTTGGATCTCCGTTTTGTGTCCTCTGTGATGTTCTCTGCCTTCTTCCTGTTTCTTCAAACTGTTCTGGCTTGGCTCTCTAACCTGCTTGGCATCGCCTGTTACTGTTAGCTACTGTGCGTGCAACATTTTGCCAGTCTCTTTATTTATTTCTCACTGGCAATCAGCTCTCTCATGGTGGAATGTTCTGAGACCGGATTCAGATTCTGACTTCTTTGTTTGTTTGTTTCCTTTACATCTCAAAATGCAAACTTCAATGCTGCAGATAAGTCTTGTTAATAGTAACAAATTCACATAAATAATGGGTTCTTTATAAAATTGTGTTTAATAATCTTTTCAAAAATAGTACTTTGTGTGTTGTGTTGTTTCTGTAGCTACATGTGAAATAAGATGTAGGCTGCAAGGCAAAGTACCACTAAACTTAACAATAAAAATAAAATATTGCAAACAGAAGCATGCTATTAAATCAAAGTTTTTAACATCTCATCCACAGTAAGGTACGAAATGAACAAAATAATCAGAAAACTTTACTATAAGATGCAAATACATTTGAATAAATATTGCTCATCTACAAGATTGTGTTTGTAAGTCAGTGCAAACTGGGAGCGGCAGAACAATAATGCTGCTGTTATACATAATCAGTGTTTTTGTCCCATATGCACAAACATATACACATAAATTAGATTTCTTCAAGTTGTGTGTGCGTGCGTGCGTGTGTTATGTGTGTGTGTCTATGGGTGTTCGCCCAGCCAGGGAGGGTGCACATTAGGAACGTCTTTCTCTGCAAATTATGGAGGAGGAAGTTAATTTAGTTAGAAGCTAATTAGTATGAATAAAAGATAGCCTGGAGTCCCTCAGGTTACCACACACTGTCCGGTTTTCCTTCAGACTCTCTGCACCCCCCCCCCCAGCCCCCCTCCCAACCCTTCGCTCACTTCCAATTCATTTTTGACTGCACAGAATTATTACTGGCAAGGCAATTTCAGCATATTAACTCTAACTGAAACTTATTACAATAGCTATATAGTGCTGCTAATGTTATTGTTACATGAATGAGTCTGTTACATCAACTAAATGCCCTCATCTTTTAAATGAACTAACTACTAAATTAATACATGTTTGCCACTGGTTGTAACTGTAATCACATAATTATGCTAATAATATTCTTGTAAAGAATGAAAAGTAAATTATTTGCATTATTATTTGCCCTGTAAGAGCAGTGTTTCTGTGTAAAAGATCAACATCTTTGGCAAAAGTTAATTGCTTCATCGTTAAACTAATCCTTTGATATGAGGCATGAGGACAAATATCAATAAAACCCAAGTGATCACCATTTACAGAGAGTTGTGGTCAACAGCAACTGCACTTAAAGAGATGCCATCCTCACTTCTTCAGGCAGCTCTACAGCCAAATGAAACCAGGCTGTTATTTAACTGGAAATCCAAAATATGCTTTTGGGGGGGGGGGGGGATTCACAGTCACGTTAATAGCTGTATTTACTTTTAAGATAAGTCATAGTGCATTTATGTATTTTATCTGTGGGAACAGTATGTTTTCAACATTAAATTATTGCTCTCCAATCCAGGGCAGCGAGGATTTCGTGGGGATGTTATGACTAAACAGAATAGGTAAATAGCTATCACGTTTAACTTCAGTTTTGCAGGTTGTGTTAAATTAGGGAGGCTTCCTAAATCTCTCTGTCAAGTGGGCTCTTTCATCCAAAGGCCCTGATGAAATCTCACCAAGCCTCCTGTCTTTGCTTTAATACAGAGTGGGCCTCAGAGTTCAGCCTCCCCGACTCTACCAACGCCAATCATGCTCACATAAAAGAAGGCAGAAGCCGGTGTCGAATTCCCTGTGTAAATCATGCAATCACAGTTATTTTAACTTTTGATGGTAGATTTGTCTTGTCAGTGTCAGTAAACATTCCTCACTTGTGGAATGAAGTTTCACCAGTTTATTGAAGCTATGCTATGTCTATTCTACCAGCAGCTCATATCTGCTCTTTACTGAGAGTGGATCTGTGTGCAGCTGATGAGGCAGAATAGGTCACCAAAACTGTCCAGTCAATGCGTTGCCTGTCAGTCCATGTGACTTTATGTTCACAGCAATTGGTTTGTTCTAAGTCAGAATGAAGACTAAATAAACTAAAAGTCAAAGGCAACAATTAGTCTTTTTTTCCTAACCAAACTGCAGGTGTCAGCACAGCCCGATGTGTGTGTGTGTGTGTGTGTGTTGCAAAGTGTGGAGCTGCAATAAGCAATAAGCCCTTTATTGTTGATGTTGCTAGGAGCAACTCCCCTCTCTCGCTCATACAACATGGTTATGTAAGGACAGACCAGGGATGTCAGCATAAATATAAATAGTAAAAGAGAAAAACGTAATATAAATATTACTGTCCCAATGTGTTGGGTGTGCCATAGGACCATTTTAATAAATTGGATGTATGGATGTATCTCAGTCAGACGATCAAATATAACCATATAAAACCCAAAGTGTGCCAGTCACATTGTCCCAGACTTTCAGCATTGTATAGTGGCATGTGGCAAAACATCCAATGTAGCTAAGCTGATTATAGTGACTATAAGCAATATTTTGATATTAACACTAGATGATGATGAAGCGACAGGGAATAACAGCTGAATCTGCAGTCCCCCTCAGCTCTACGACACTTTTTAACATCTTTCAGCTCATTGGTTTTTTTTTTTATTTGTTTGCTACGGCGCAACTTCACTGGTTTTAGTTCACCGTTCTCATCAGCATAGTTTTTAGCAGCAGCAGTCTGCACCTTTCAGCAGTAAAAGCTCTTAAACTTCCTGCCCAACATCAAACAACAGACAAAGTTAGCCAGTAGCTAGTGAACATAGTGGAGTATTTAGCAGCTAAAGAGACAGATATTTCGCTCCGGAGTTGATGAAGAGCAAAACAGAGCTGAAAGAGAGTATAGAAGTATAATATTGGACATACATTCAGGTGGACCCAAACACGACTCCATATGAATGCTAATATTGCTCTGTATCTGCTGGATGTGTAAAACATAAACTGTTTGCTAACAAGTTCACCATATACTTAAAAGGTAACGAGAAGTCATTGTTGTGTTTACAGCTTGTTTCTGCTGCACTCAAGTGGCCAAGAAAAGGTTTTATCTAATTTCAAGCCATGAGTAGTTCAAGGGCACAATCATTAATTCAAGGGAACAAATTAAAGTAATTAGATGTGAATTATTTATTCAGTTAACTAATTTGTGCATGCAAATTATTCATTAGATGGTACAAAGATTTGTACACAAGGAATTATCAAAAAACTCACTCTTGATACCTGCAATACTCCATAATATAAATTACCGGAAGAAAACGTAATTCCACACCCATGCAGTGAAAATTTCAATCTGGTGCCCACTCTGGGCCGACCCTGGGCCGACCCCCACTTTGGCATCAAACAACTCAGTACATATTGTTATGGTGGCACTGCATAGAAATGTGGAGCCACACAGAGCTGGTAAATCAGTGGCCTGATCTCATAATAAGTCAGCACTTGTTTTACAACTATGTCAAGCCTTGCTGTCACATTTTGAGTTGTACCATATCTTGAACAATCTATCACTTCATTATTTACCAACAGTAATACAGTCAGGCATATAAAGTCAGGCATATCAATGCTGATTACAGATCTGTATCACCAGGGGGGTCATGCTAACGGACTTGGAGTAAGTTTTATGATTCTAATTACAGCCTTGTAGCTCTAGGAGGGTAATGTTCCCTAGCGTAGGGAAGCAACAGCAGATGTGTGGCGTTTCTCCCTCGTATCTCATGTCTTATACAGCGATCTGCCTGATAGATGTGATTTATCTGTAGCATGGGGGGAAGAACACTTCTCCCCTCTGACATTCACAGCCACCACACTCATACAAAACATGCACACCACCACGTACGCGCTCCGCCGTCTGTTCACAATTCCCAGCTCTGACATTTTGTTTCCGCTGTTTCGCATTTTCTGAACTCTGTGGAGATCATTCTCTCTCTCTTTCCCTCCCGCCTTCCCTCCATCCCAGCGGGGACACCACAAGGTGACAGCATCCATCACCCATCAACCATCACATATCATCTGCTGATTGGTGTCTCAGAACAAGGAGTCTGAAATAAAAGTCACATTCATTTCCAAGAATTGGATGTGAAACTTTATGTCTGTGTGTGTATGTGTGTGCATTTTTGCACTGAATTTGGCCTATCACACCAATTAGTGTGTTTTTTTTGTCCCCCAGTTACACACACACACACACACACACACACACACACACACACACACACACACTTCACAGTGTGTCTGTGTGCAGTTCCTGCTGTTCTTGTCACATAGCTGTCAATTGTGTCATTGCTTGACCTCCACATCTGCTTGCATACTTTGCTCTTTTGCATCATTAGCATGATCAATACAGCCACATGGTGGCTTTCTGCGTTAGAGGCTGTGTCAAAGTGTGTAGTCAAAGTGGGCTCAGAGAGTACACAAAGGTAAGCAAAAGGAGCAACAGGAGAAGACTTCAGCACTTCAAATGTTATGACTCTTCCAGTACCACACACACTTGACAAATGAATATAACAACCTTGTTGTCTTTTTCATGAAAATGAGTATTATTACACCATCAAAATGACACAAAATCATAGTCTTTCAGTGTTACTGACAAGAAGGGAAGTAGGACAAGAGGACTGTCCAAATGCCTTTGGCGAGGAGGCTGCTTCCTCTGAGAGAATTATTGTGTTTTGTCTGTCTAAGGCAAGCTGCCCAGTTGAGACAACAACCCCCTGACAGGCTGAATGTAGTGGAGAAAGACAAATTCTTACCTTCAGTCAGAAGCAGATACACAACTGGGCACTGCATATGATGAGAGAAGAGGAGAGGAGAGGAGAGGAGGCATCAAATACAAGAATAGATGTGAACAGTCACACAATTCACAGTAAATAAGATAAATACGCTCAGCTGGACCAAATTGTTATGTGCAGTGTCTGATGATGGGAAATGAACGATTAAAGGTTAAGAAGACCCAAACATATTTTCTCACGTCTAGTGATATCTATTGGAGTTTCTTTTTTTTTTTAAATGGGGACTGTTTCTTTGATCAAAAATAGTTCCAGGTGACAGGTTCTATGCAACTGGTTGTACATGTTATTCCTGAATGTGTATATTCTTTGTGTGTGTGTGTGTTTGCTTGTGAGTATGACGAGAAATCACTCTACATGTGAGGTACTATGAAAAAAACACAGCACCAATTCCTCATTTAATGTCATGCACCGGATCTCACGCTCCATTCAAGTTGTGCGTGTGCTTGTGTGTATAGTATAAATCTATATTTTTGCTACGCTTGTAGCATGCTATAGGTGGGGTATGCCTCATTGTTTGTGTGTGTATTCTGTATGTGTGCCCATGTGTATGTAGCTCTGTGAGCACTCACATGTGTGAAGCGAATGCCCTTTAATGTGTGTTTTATTTTTTGGCATGTGTTTGTGAGGAACCACCTGTATCAGCTGGAAGGCCACTGCAGCCTCATCTCCTGGCTCGGAGACGGGAGCCACCCAGAGGGATCGCCTGCACTTTAACAATCTCTGTCAATGGAACACAAACACAACACACATTTTCTGATTAGAGAAAAGGGGGGAACTGAAAATGGGATGAAACTGTTGAGAGAGGGAGAGTGAATGGAGAGATGAGGTGACAAAGAGGTGAGCTCTGCACTGGTATTCCCAGGTGTGTGAAAGTGTGAAAATGGAAAGAAGATTAAAATAAGAATTTGACATTTCACTGTCCCCTTTTCCACTCGAACTCCTACCGAGGGAAACAACATCACATAGCTATTTAAAAACACACCCAAATGCTTTTACATTGAAATTAACCAGAAAGAGCAGACTGTATTTTATTTCATACTAAATCAATTGCAATGTTGTTGGCAGCCTCAGGAGATTTTAAAAAATCTGCTTTGCTCTGCCTTCTGTTTGATGCATTGTATTTTAGACCTTCTCACTGCAGGGAGTTGCCTAACTAAAAATTAATAATTATTGTCTGTCAGCGTCTACCTGTTCCTCTTATCGCATACTTATATTCCTACAGCCTGTTAGCTATCAGAGGCTATGAAGCGTTAGAAATGAATATCCTTCACCTCCCCTCCTATATTAAGGTTCTCCTCAAATTCACTGGAGAATGACGCTCCCTGAGAATTTTCTCAACAGCAGGCTAAAGATAACTATGATTGTTCTCCTAAAATGTACTCAGAGAGGGGTTGGTGGTGGTGGTGGTGGGTGGTGGGTGGAGTGGTTGATGATGGGGGAGGGGGATTTGTTTCAAGGGAAAATAATGATGAAATAGTGAGAAGTGATTTTTATGTTTTTATTTTACTTTTATGGTACCAACATGTTCATTATAGGAGCACAATTCAAGAGTTCTCATTTTCAGGTTGTATAGCTTCAGGTTCTGAACAC
Source organism: Gadopsis marmoratus (assembly GCA_036023855.1). Taxonomy (NCBI): domain Eukaryota; kingdom Metazoa; phylum Chordata; class Actinopteri; order Centrarchiformes; family Percichthyidae; genus Gadopsis; species Gadopsis marmoratus. The sequence goes on from JAVQJF010005937.1 coordinate 23,872, forward strand.
TAATTGCCATCCCAAATGCCTTTTTAGCAGACAAAAGGTGAAAACAGATCTAAATTAAATACCAAGTTACTGTATATTACCCATTTAAGACTGTGGGATGAAATCAAATTTAGAAAAGGGACTAAAGGTCTGCAGTCACACCAGCAGTTACTTAAGTTTAATGATAAAGCCAACAATCCAACAAAGTTATAGAGTTACTTAGTTTAGCTAAGCTAGTTTAACTCAGTTGAGGCTGATGGGGATGTCATTCATTTGTAGGTATTTGGCCGTAAACCTAAAAATTTTACCTGATGATTGAAGTCAGGGGATCATTACAATTCATCCTGAGGGGGACATGAATGTGTGTACCAAATGCCAATCCATCTCCTAGTTGATGATACATTTTTCTCAAAGCCACAAATGTCAACCTCATGTTGACATTAGATGAAAGGTCAGGGGATCACCAACGTCATCAGGATTGATCATCTGAGAACCACAAATGTCTGTGATTTTGGGCCAATCCAGGAAGTAGATGAGTTTTTACTGGATGAGGAAAATTTTCACTTGTTCATGGCCCTTGATGAAGAGTCATGGGGTCACCAAAGTCATTAGGATTCATCATGTGGGGACCATGACTGTCTCATGGCAATCCATCCAGAAGCTAAAGAGATATTTCAGTCTGGATCAAAGTGGTGGACCAAGTGATTGACCTTGATTGACATTGCCATCCCTAGAGTCACTCTGTTAGCGTGGCTAAAAATAAGTATGAGTGTAAGGAATGTGATTCGCACAGTAATCATCAAGGCTTTCAAGTTTCAAAGAAAATAAAGTGATCATGCGTTCCTTGCAACAGTTTCTACATTGTGAACTCTGATGATCTTTATTAGCTGTAATTATTTATGATTTCCATTTCTGATTGTGTATTTTATATATGCTCCATTTCACAGTTCTTAATAAAGCTAATAATTAAACTACTTATTATGAGAGATCCAGATGGTTTAGATTGCTGCTTCCTTGATATTACTGATGTGAACTATATGCTACAGTCAGCTACTGTCAGAATACACAAATATCTATCCACACCCACTTCACCTGTCAGTCAGTGACACAGTCCCTTCAAACTCCTAGATCACAGTGGGCTCTAGTAAGCTCACAAAGCCACAGCTGTGAATCCCTGATGGCTTTCATCAAGCAACCACCTCCTGACATCCAGCCAATAACCTGCATACATTAATATCCTCATAATGGTTATACTGTACTCCACCTGCTAGAGAAGACCTGTGATTAAATTACACATCCAGACATAGATCACTGTCATCAATCTTAGTGAAGCTCTGTCAGAGGAGGCCTAGCCTCACTCTGCAGTTTCGTGTATTCTCTTGTCCCAGCATGTTGGAAACCCTCTGATCAAATCAGCTCAAATATCAACACGAATTAGCATTCATTAAAATAAATTCCACCCAGCACTGCCGCCTGCCTCAAGCCTCCAAACATGACATATTCCACCATTTAGCAGCAGCTCCTTAGTAAAGAACAAGCACAATCGCTCGCCGCACACAAGAGTTAAACTCAGAAATAATTACCCAAGTCAATGGGTGCCGCTATCTCTGTGATTGGTTGAGTGCTCAGGCGAAAGCTATTAAGTTTTTCTTTCTGTTTTTTTTCACGGGATTTCAATTAAAAGCTGTGCGAAATGGTGGGCCTATCTTTAAATGATAGACCCCCAGAAATCCCTTCTCGAGGGAGGACCTATTGTAGTGTCCTCATCAACACTCCAATTAGAACCCGCCTATTATCTTTTATGATAAAAAAAAGGGTATCACCACAAAAGCACCTTATCCTCCTCTCCAAAAATAACTCTTTGGCTTTTCACCCCATAATTTCATTACAGGAAGATAGTCATTCATCAATTAGAATGGTAATTTTCATTAATGACGCCTGGTCTCACTGAATATTGAAGAACTTGTCCATTCATTTGGATCTCCTGCTTTGGTTCAGTAATATCTCATGAATATAGTATGAGATATGAATACAAACACTGGAATGCCTCTGTTGAAATGCACGGGCAATTGAGAGAGAAACACAGACTGAAAGGACTATATGGAGAGCTGTGGCAATGAACCCTTAACAGATCCTTCATATTGCAGCTATTATATTAATACCACAATTAGCTTTGCCTTCTGTTTACAGAAACGTCACAATCTAACAAATCCTCCATGTTATACCCACTGTGCTCATTAATATATTTTGATCCTAAATAGGCTTCTTATATTACGCTTCCTGAAACTTAGTAAGTATATTACAACCCAACAGCAATTGGATTAATCAAAACTTTATCAAGCGCTAAAGCTGATTAAGAGGGCAGCTGTTACTCAAGTATTTCCCTGCATCCATGCTTTGAATAGTTCGTAATAAGAAATTATTTAATTACACTCTACTGACACAGAATTCTCACGGGTCGGAGCGAAGCCCAGTGTGAAAATCGTGTGAATGGTGTAAACATGTGTAAACAAGTGTATTCTTCACTTCATACGCTGCAGATGTGCCAGTGGGATCGAGTGATGTCTGATCTTTTTGCAGACTAAGATCTGAAATTTCACTGTTTTTGTTTGGTTGAAATAGCTCAGTGTCATGCAGTTCAACACAAAAAGAATCACTCTGTTTCAGAAGCAAGAAAAGCTGTTTGCATGAATCTGGAGATGCGTTCCAGGCACTGAGGAAGCATATTTAAAGTCATCCTGAAGACAGGTGTGGCCTTTCTTGTATTTATTGAGTCCATATGATTCAGATCAAAGGGGGTAGACATTTATAAGGACATGTGAAACTACACAGTTTAAAAGAATATGCTGTCATTTCCCATGTCTCGTTGGAGGTAAGTCAATACAGAGTGCCACGACACAGTGAACAAACTATTTGAGGAGAAGATGTCACGGAGGCAGCATGAGTCATGTTGTTGGTGACTCTTTAAATAAACTGAAATAGTTTGGAATTGCCACCTCATATACAGAAGATGTCCTCAGACACATACACACCACATCAAGGGAAATGTGTTATCAGTCGTGACACATGCTGCTTGTTTGTTTGTCTCCAGTAATGTGCTGCACAACACTCTATTCATCAGCCCTGATTTTCCCCGTGGCAAGCGGGTTTGTGTGCATGTGTGTCCTGCTGAGGCACCAGCCTGGGTGTTTATTGGTCCCTCAGTGCAAAGGTTCCCAGCCTCATTTGAAGCAGTTTCACTGCGCTTTCTGCGGCGTCTTTACCACAGCTTTTGATTTGCTGAACCAGACTGTGCATGCTGTCCACAGAGCAAAGTTATTCTCCTCACACAAAGCATTATCATTTTTGGACTCACTTGGCCAGTCTGTTATTTTATTTTGACATGGTTTTGATATCTGATTTTACACATTGCTGATATGCCTCTTTGCCTGTTGATGCATATAGCTATTCTTTTCTTTACAAGCAGCATTTCAATTGCATCTCGATCACAAAATGTGAACTAAAAATCCAAACCAAGTATCTGTTTAAAAAAAAAAAACCTTGATAAAAATGTAAGCAAAATTCAATTTTCTCACCTGTCACTTAACGCACCCTGGTGAGATCAGATGATAAATGTTGCATTAAGGCGAGTGCTGGCACAGCCCATGACCCCTGTGACAATCTATCCATCACCTCCACAACATCTTCCTCCACCTCCAGGAGAGAAACACCTTCCCCACCTGTTTCTATTTCCCCTAAGAGTGAGGAGAGCCTGGAGTGGAGGTAGTTTGGGCTGAAGATGTGCTAATGGGGAGAGAGTACATTCTCCCACACATCCATTCCCTGTGCTGTCACGGAGCATCGTAATGGAGCGCTGACAATGGGATCCTCGGTCCCTCCCCATGCCGACACCTGCTGCTCCTCCATCTGTTGCAGCCAAACAACCTCCCGCTTCTCCTGTTTATCCCCCCATCTGCACATCCATCCATACGTCCAGTCATTCATCCATCCTTCCGTCCATAAGGAAGAGAGAAGTTGTGGTCCACAAAGAAGTTACTGTCTTCTCTAGAGGTGCAGCCAGTTGCCAGAAAGCAGTAATTGTTACCATGAAACCCTTCAGCCACTGCAGCAAACTTTTAAAGGCTCTGCTGCAGCTGCTCTTGGATCAGTGTGCTCATATTGGAAGAGTGACACTCTGAATTTACAAGTAGGGAGTCACACATTGAATTTACACACAGTCCAGCTCAGTCAGGATATACACAGTTGATGAGTGCACGATTTGGCCCTCAGGCGCAAAAAAAAACCCCCAGGAAATGTCACCAAGCCAGGTACTTGTCAGCTACAACATTTGCATCCATCTGAGGCAAATGAGGAGGAGAGGGAGACTAGGTCAGCAGAGAGGAGGGGGCTCCCTAATTCTGATCAAATATATCATAGGAATAAAGTCTCTACGGAAATGAACAAATGTGCGTCCTGCAGGGAAGAAAATACAGGATTAGTGTTTAGTAGGAACACGTAAACATGCACACTTACAGACAAAAAAGCCACCTTCATGATACCCACAGCTGAGTAGCCCGGCGGACTAAGAAGAACAAATAGCATTTGTTATGTTTTTGCCCATAGAACCTGCTCTAAAAACATTCTGGGTCTTGCTGTTTCAATATTGTAACATCAGATGTGTCCAGGGCTTCTTTTCATCACAAGCCGTAACAAGCAAGTACATTTTGGTGAGACTGATGAGTGAAACTGCCGCACAGTGAATCCGTGAAGAATGTGCCATCTCAGTTCAATGGGTCCGATGAGAATCTTGAAGTTTCTTAGTGTTTCTATAGTGGCTGTGAGAGGCTGCATGGCTTCAGTTATCGTCCATTAAGCCCGGGATTCAATGGATCTAACACAGCCGAGATGGAGCACAGAGGAAAGAGAGGCTATCAAAGAATACCATTACAGTCAACAGGACTGTGTGTGTGTGGTTCTGACTGGTTTCTCTCCTGTTCTGTCTCTCTCTGAGTCGAATATAATGCACTCATAATATCAGGTCTAATGAGCATGAGGGGAAGAATTGAATGTTATGTCTTCAGGTGGTCGTTTCTGGACCAAAGCAAACAGCATGAGCATATACAGGGTTACTCATTTCACCTCAGAGACAGCTTTAATTTCCTCATAAATAATTTGCGTTGAAACAACAGCCTTTTCAAACAAGCATCTCGGATTTTATGATCGAAAAAGTCCCTATTCATTATTCTAAAAACTCCCACTGAAGCGTGATTAAACATTTATATCCAGCCAGTGAAGAAAAATGCTCTTGTTGTTAATTCTGCATGTCACACACACCATCTCAGCCGTAATACTACATCATGTTGTGTCTGATAGTGCCGGAAAATTCATTTTAATCACAGTAGAACAGTTAATAAAACTGATGTGTTTAAATTGGAATATTCTCACAGGTAAAGAGAATTGGTTAAGCCGATAGCACTGCTGACAGATGTAAAATATATACATATTTTTGAGTCTATGTTTAGTCTGTCATTTTGTCTGGTAGAAGAAAACAAGTTTGGTATGTTGCCATAAGGTCTGGCTGAGCTCACCTCTCCTGACTGTGTCTGTTATAACTCCTGCTTTGTGGTTTTTGGAGGAGAAACAGGTCAGCTGGTACTGTTTCCCTCAGGTTAGTCTCACTGGTTTAGAGGTAAAGCTTCCTTGTGTTACACACCGCTGACACACGGACACACAGACGTGCACACATACTCTCCAGAGGAGCAGTGGCAGGCAAAGATGCCCTCAGTTTGACCTGGGAGCATTGCCGCCATGCAAAGGGTGTCTGACAGCCTCGTATCATGGCTGGATCACTGAGGGACACACATCCAACTGCAAGCACAGATGCACAGTCAATTTCAGCACTCACACAAACAAGACAAAGTCTACAGCTACACTTGTGGCTCTGTCAGGTTTGTGCAACAAGTCAAGCTAAATGCTAACATCAGGGTGCTACTGCTACTGTAACATGCTGATAAGGACAATTTTAACATGCCGATGTTTAGGTAATGTTCACCATGTTCACCACAGACGATGCTAATACGAATGTCAAAGCATTGGACAAATACACATTTTGAGCTAATGATGGCGCTAGGTGAAAAGTTAAAGAGTCACCAAAGTAGTGAGTAGGCTTCATTCTCTGCTGACCATGGACATCTGTACAAAGGTTTGCGTCAACTTATTTGCTAGTATTTTTCAGTCAGATATTTTCATCCATCCAATATTTGTCAATACATTTCATTGATATATTTGACACATTTTGACAAGAAAGGGGACCTCGAGTTTTCTTTCCCACTTTTGTTTAGTAGTAAATACTGTATGTAGACCTCTTTTTTACTGCATCATTCACAGATACAGTTCAATAGTCTATCGCTGTTAAGTAAAACCTTAATATTGGTTGGTTTGGGACAAAAAAATCTAAATAAATGGGTGGATGGAAAGCTTTTAAAGGGCAAAGATATACCGTTGTCAAAAAGGCGAATTGCTGCAATAATTCTCTGTGAGTCTAAGGTCTATATGTGTTAAACCCGTTGTGCACTCCCTCTGGCTCAGGTGCTTCTTTCTCACAGCCCAGATGCTGAGCGTGATGAGCAGAAGCCTAATGAATGTGCTGATTATTGCAGCGCTCATGGCCGTGGGGGTCAGAGGCAGCAGGTGTGCTGAGGAGCTGAAGCCATGCAAAGCAAATGTTTGGTCTCCGTTTCACACAAGAATGAGTCAACATGACCAGAGAAACCCACTGGACCTTTCTCAAACATCACTGGACTGTGCGTGTGTGTGTGTGTGTGTGTGTGTGTGTGTGTGTGTGTGTGTGTGTGTGTATGTGTTGGAGGAAGTGGGGTGTGTGGGTTGTGTTAAAGTAAGAAGGACCTTGAAATATAGAAATGCGCCTTCTCTGCATAACTTTCCAGTCTTTGTTAACAGAAAACACCACACTTTTGTATGAAACTAAATGCACGGCTTCAGAATTTAATACAAGTAGCGTCTTGCATCTGTCTGGCATCATGGCATATATGATGTTTATGAAATGCTGATGTGACCTTGCCTGAGTCACAGTGTGTGTGTGTGTGTGTGTGTGTGTGTGTGTGTGCATATGAGCATTTAGTTAATAGTTGCAGGTTGACATGTGACACACGGCTTTGTCTTCATTAGAACAACATCAGGCCGTGCACCATCCAGCACAATGGCTTCATTTAGCCCAGCGATTTGCTGAGAGCTGCTCTGTAATAACACGGGTCAAGACCTGAGTGGGCGCGAACCATCACACTGCCACCACCCTCTTCTGTGATGAAAGACGCTGTCAACAATTCCCTTTGCTGCTGCACTAATCTACGTCTAATACACCTTTCTCCATCCCTCGCACTAAGCCGTCTTACCTTGCTGTGCTCCAGGCTCTCCCTCTCTATTTCCTGCCTCTGTCTCCCTGCTGCATTTTACTCTCTCGTCTCTTTTCCTGATCTGCGGCGCTTAATCGTTCTTTTATTCTGCAATCTTCTCTTACACACTTTCCCATCCTGTTCTATATCCCTTCTTCAAGCTTTTCTTATTTGTTTCTTTGTCGTTTCGTTTTTCTGATTCAGCCATTTTAAGTTGCGTTCTCTGTCTGTTTTCTCAAATCTTTTAACTTTTCCTTACAGTTTGCACTGCTGTGTAACAGAAGAAAAATCAGCTGCTCTAGTTGCTTGGCAGTAGCATTGATACATAGTTGGATAGTATAGAAACAGTAAGTGCACATACACGTACTTGTTGCTTGCAATTCACTTGAGCATTTCCATTGTGCCGAACTTTCTACTTACTTCACCAAATGTCAAATTTGTTTTATTTGTAGTTACTGAATGTACTACTGGCATATATAACAAAAGATATTAGTGGCGAGAATAAAGTTTAAATCAAGTTTAATGTAAGTCAGAGTAAGTCTCAAGCCCTTAAGTGCAAGTCCAAGTCAAGTCACAAGGCAGCTTACAAGTCAACAAGTCTTTCAGGTTTCTGAATGCTAACCATTAAAATGTCACAGCATTTAAACATTTTCCTTTTCACACGTGCTAATATTGTTGTTAAGCAAGTTCTGCCTAAGCCTTCTACCAGGTCAATAAAGCAATGAAGTTGATGCAATATGTGCCACAACTGCCACAACTGAAACATCTATGTACAACATGAAAATATTCCTTACACGATAGTTTGCCAATAATTCTTTTTTTACAATAGGTACCTCTACTGCTTCTAGTTCTAAAATATATGTCTTTCCTAAAAACCTGCACTTGTACTATTGCTACTTTTACTTCCAGTATAAGTATATATTTGCCACTATACATCACATTTGTATCCCATTAGTCAAACAGATCCTTGTTTTATGCTGTACAAAGATACAGTATTTCCTGACTGGGTTTGTTTTCACTGGAATGGAGCCCAACATGCAGGATTAGACTGACAAAGTGGAGCGTTGAGACATGATGTATGACTCCCCTCCCTGCTGCTGATATCATATGTCCAGTCTGAAAATATCAGTCCTTTTGTCAACATTAATTACTCAGACTGTCTGTCATATGATTTTGTGCTGTGTGTGGGGCATCTATCAGAGTGTATCTCTTTGCATTTGTGTGTATGTGCACAGCCATGGTTGTGCACATGTAGATCAGGCTGGATTGTTTCTACTCCCTGAATGGTTTTACTGAAGGTAGTAGCTTTCATACAGCTTTATGAGCATGCACGCTTGGACACACGCACACACACACACACACACACACACACACACACACACACATAGTTGGAGAGCTGGGTGAGCTTCAAAGGCAGCCTGGGAATGGAGGGAGGGCGAAAGGCAAAGGAGATTGGAACAGAAGGCAACCTGTGAGCTACTAAGATGTAAAGAGGTGAATGATTTTATGCTCCCCCTCAGATTGTTTCCTCATCTCTCAGCCTGGTCCGGTCCTCGGTGAGACGGGCTGGAACTGTAGTCCCCTACTAAGCAGCCCTGGTAGACTATCTGGCACAGACATATAGCTCGGCTACTGCCGCTCCTTCATGCACTGCTGGCCGCCGTGCGCCACTGGCCAAGCTGTTAAAATGCACAGCCTGATTCTCTGCTCTGAATCGCATTAGCTCTGGGGCTGTCGTAAACTGATACAAGCAGCGGCCCTTAAACATACACACAATCTTGTAGAAGAACACCCTTTGTGCACACACCCATGCACACACACATATTCACAATTGCTCACACATACAGATGCTTTGGCCACAGACAACTGCATATAAAAACATGAACAGTATCTTGAAGGACCAAATGCTCTTGCAAAGATTCATAATTTCTCCTCAAAGTGCTTTTGTTTCTTTTCCATTTTCCATTTCACTTGGCAGAGTGAAAAAAAAATACAGCAAAGGGAAATTTTAAAGGAATTCCAGGAGTTGCTTTCCATATGGCTATCAGATCGAATCAGAGAGCTACTGAATGGACAATGAGATTGCCAGGGCAACACCTGCATAGGCATAGGCAGAACAATATCTTTTATTTTTTGTGCTGAAAAAAGGAGACATGCTGTTTAATTGCTGGTGTGTGTGTAAGGTGACAGATTTGAAGTCATGTTAAATAAAAGTATGCTCATACAGCTGCTTGTTCTTGCCTCTTCACTGTCCGCAGTATGTGTGCGAGCACATGCTTGCTTGCATATAGTTGGTCAATCCTTTAAAGTTGTAGGTGTTTAATCTTTTATGTGTTTTTCAATTTCAACTCCTCCTCAGGGATTACATCTGCTAAGAGCAAAATAAATAGATGTTTGTTAAAATCAAAAACTACCAAATACAAGATGTTTAAACAGGGATTTGTGCTGGCAATGAGGCTTTCCTCTGTTCTGTCTACAGGAGGCCAAAATGAAAAGACCATGTGAACAAACAACCAGCCTTTCAGACAGAATGGCAGTGACATCTCTCTCAACTAGTCTCCGAGCTCTCAGGCCCAACTAGGCCGTCACCTCCCCCCTCTCCATATCATTGACTCGCTACTGACTTAAACGCACTTTTGCCAAGCCCCCCTGAAATGATGCATTGTGCTAAGAGGAGTTATCTTAGAGGACAATATTCTCCTGAAACACAGTCTTAAAGTGGACCTGAGAGAAAGGAGCTGGCTGCTTCACTTTCTCTCTGCGGTTGCTAGGTTAATTCTCCACACAGAATCACTAGGGCCTTTATGGGCGGCTGGCACCATCTCAGCCCTCCAACCCTCCAACTGCCCCTTGACTGTGTGTACGAGAGAAAGGGTGGGCGGCAGAGGGAAAATCATCCCTCTCACTCAGGGTGGCGTGCTAGGACTTCCAATGTTCCTGCCACCCCTCGTGCCCCTTTCTCTCCACCTGCGTTCCCACAAGTGTGCCTGATGGCTGGCTCCTGCGGCCCGCTCTCTGGCTCTGACCTCAATCCGTCTCGTTAAACCATAATTGGAAATGAGCTAGACATTTACCTCTCTGGATATATATCTGAACTCGCCCTCCTCTGGGAAATCTGTACCTGCGTGCCCTCCTTTCTAAATCAAAGGCTGGGATTTCTCACCTACAGCTAAAATCATTTAGGCAGATCTGAGGCGAGGTGAAGGTTTGCACTGTCACAGAGAGATATTACACACTTTGCCCCAAGGCACTACTTTTCAGCTCCAGAGACAGAGGGGCAAAGTTACACTCACTACCACACTGTATTTTTTTAGATGACAAATTGCAGCGAGACGCCACACCCTGCACTGCAGCTCTTTGCCATCATAAATCATTTTTTAGAAATGATGTGTAATCAATGCTTACTGGTTTACTGTTCATTCTGCGACAGTAGTCATGCTGCTGTTCAATATTCTGCCTTACTGCATATTACATGAGGAAATGTCCCATTGCTAGAACAAAGCGGGTTTCTCACCCCCCTGAAGGCAACGCTAACACCAAAAAGCAGATACTGCATTATCAGATTTATGCATTTTAATGTTGATTAGGTCATCTGTGCTGGAGAGGCTCTGTGTTCCACAAAGTGTGCACACGTGTCAAGAATTCAATAGGCTCTCATTGTCGCTATGTCTCCTCTATAACGGCGACAAAGACACACGCAGGAACAACTAAGCACTTACTGTACATACATACACAAACTCTATGATAATGTCTTCCCAATCCCTTTCAGACAAATCCAGTATGCACCTGCAGACTGACCAACTCCACCAGAAGATCAATGGCAGTGTCCTTGGAACTAAAACCACAAGGTCAGCTTCCCCTATCTTTCCCTTTCTCCGTCTCTGGGATGTGTGTGTATATGTACATTATACAGCTTGTTCAGTCATGTGTATGCGCATACACATTGTAGTGCATGCCATCTATCCAGTTTGTGACAGAGTGAATGCGCATGTACACACTAATAAATCAACAGTGAATTAGCTTCTGCGCCTTTCTTACTCTCCTTTGCCTTTTTGAATGATACACTTTAGAAGGACACATCATCAATTACCATATATTTATGTGGTCATATCATGCTGACCTCAAATCTTTAGGAAACATACTCATCCAGAGTGCTGCCAGCCTCTTGAAAGCATAGAAAACAACAAGACAGGGTGACTAAAAGTGATTTACCATGTAGGAATCGGGAGAGAACTAAAAATATAGCTCACAAAAATGAAAAGAATTGCTAAAAATAATCAGGAAATGATGCGGTGCCTGGAAGACAGGCTACAGAGTGGAAAGAGCCAAGTGGTGTCTGAATATGAGAATTTCTTCAAGCTAACTCACTATTCTAAGATTCAGCGGAAGAAAACCAAGATTTAACTGGCCGCTTCTTTCTCCTGCTCCATTCCACATGGTGAAAACACTCTCAAACATCCACCTTCCGTGTGAAAGAAACAATGCATAATTGGCAAACAGTGAATTGCAGATATTTTTTTCATGGGCACAAACACAAAACAATGACTCTTTTATCTTGACTCTGAACATCAAAGAACACTACTTTCTATCAGGGAGAAGCACCCTGAGATGAATCTCATCTTTGAATAATAATAAGCACATTTTTCTAAATATACAGGCCTGTTTATCCCCATGGCTGAGGAAAATACATATTTATATACACATTTCCGTACACTCATTCACAGTGTATGATGAATTTATATCTAATCCATATTTTGTCTCTATTATTATTTGGGCCATAAAGAATCCTATTCAGCCCAGAAAATCACAATATAAGCCGCAGTGTGAACATTATCAAACAGGTGGAGTCAAATAAAGCTATGATTGGTGTGTGAAATGGAATTTATGTTTGCTCCCTCAGCACCTTTACAGCCTCAGAGAGCATAGCAAATCCCGGGCTATGCTTTGCCAGAGGGGAATAGTTTGTATGGTTATGCGACGGTGGTTGCATATAAATGGACTTTTATCATATCTTAGTTCTGTTACAGTCCTTTGTCATCTCGGCGAGCAAGCCGCAATCCACAAACACAGGAGCATAACCTGCTGTACAACAGTGAATCCAAAATGCGTCCAGTTATTAAACTGATGACAAATCTTCTCTCAAAGCATTGCAAACGAATATTCATAAACCATGGGCGTTAATGGCCACAAAGATCTTCTACCTGCTCTCAGAAATAAGAGCCATCTTCACCCTTCTGAAGTCAGTGGCTGACCTATTTAAGCCTCATAATGATGATGAAGCTGCCAACCTAATGACCATTTCCCTTTTGCATTAGAAAGTACTTCCCCTCATTGTGGTGCATTGGCGTTGGCTATATGCATAAGCCAGCAGCTGCTGTCTGACACAGACAGAGTCATCCACCCACACAACCCCGGCAGGACGTAGTAAGAGGGCCACTAGGAATGACTCTCTCAGAATCATTTGAAATGTAATGAACGTGGATTCTCATCTTGCTGTATGTCGTGCTCTGCAGACATTTCGACTTGGGCCAACAAATGCTTTCTGCGTCCGAGAGTAAACACACAGACGAGAAAGAGACGGAGAGGATTACAGGATGATAGCTGAGGGAAGGAGATGTCTCTCTACTTGCCTTTTCTTTAGGTAACTCCAAAGAAAGAATCGGCTCACCCAACACTCAACACTGACATGCCCTGTGCGATGTGATACATACATCACTGTGTAAATAAACAATAGATTCAGTTTCAGCGTTCTGCGGTGTGGTCTGTGATTCGTAGGTTGTATGTGATCTTCCCGTGAGACACTGTCAGTGTCCATCTGTCACTGGTCTCTCAGTTTCCTTCACAAATCGCATATGTTGTCTTTGTGCGTTCAATCGAGAGACCGGTGTGGCTGATGTTAAGGCATTACTATGCTGGCTTTGAATATTTGCTTTCGGAACAGCTATACCCACGTGTACGGATGACATGTTGTTCGACATATAGTTCATTTCAAGCATACCTCCGTCTTTAGTTTGGCATAGGAGCTTGAAAACGCTGGAGGTCACTAGTCTCTGCCAAAAGAGGAGGAATATATCTTTGGTGACTCCAAAGTTGTGACTTACTAGCTAGAAGGCACAGGTTAATCCGAGAATCACCTGGGTTTATTCCAGGGTTCGGAGGGTGCGTGAAGATGCGGCTATCGAGTAAATGGTAAGGTAATATGAGTCGATGAATAATGAGTACGTAACATCCCCATGAAAAGATTCTCAATCACACTCACCCTAAACGACCATCTCTGTCTCTGTGTCTCTGCCTCTTTACTCAATAACATGCGCCCATACAAACAAGAAGGTCACTGTATGAACATCATAAAGTCACAGTTCCCTTCTTTCCTTTGAAACAGGAGGTCTAGCAGAGGACAGCTGTCCCGACCTTCGCCAGTCAGTTTCTTCCTTCATACTAACCATTACTTATTCTCTTAAATCCCAAATGTTCACGCCGTCTCCGCCCAGACCACTGGGACGCTACTGCAGGCGCATCTCCCTGACGGGAGCCATCTGCCTGCTTCTCCCCTCCTGTCATTAGCCCATCTCTGAGATGATTCCCAACACATATCATTGGCTGCAATCTGTCTGTCTGCCTTTACCGCCAACCAAACATCTGAACAGTCGAACTCTCTGATGGGTGGAGGGCTGGAAACTTCTCCTGCCCGTCTGCCTGCTTTGCTATACCTCCCCCTTCTTCTCCTTATTTCACCTCTTTATCTTTCCCCATCTCCAGTCAAAAAACTTTTACTTTGCTTTGTTTCATCCTCCGAGTCGTCATCTCTGATCCTGTTCTTATTTCTCGGCGTTCTGTGGCCTTTCCGGCTTCTGTTTCCTTGTTCTTCCCCCACCCCGCTCCCTCCCATTTTCGTTCCTGCTGGCAGGGTGCAGCCACATATTCGCCTGTTCCTGCGAGGGAGTGAGCGATGTGCGTGTCGCCCATGGTGGCAGAGGGAGCAGCAGAGCCTGACGTGAACATACGCTGTGAGAGCTCCCATTTATAACTCCTTCTGCTAATGAACAACATGCTGAATGCAACACGGATGCAATTACCTTCAGGAACTCAAGGATAAACAAAAGCGCTTGCTCTTACCACAAAGTGGAAAAGTCAGAATGGATGGTAATGGGCCCCTGGCAAAAAATGATAGAAAATTGAACTTGAATGCTAAAGAGGCTAGCACTTTTTTCTGATCTCCGGCTCCAGGCCTGGCAACCTGAAACCGGGGGAGCCACAGCCAGTTTTGCCATCTGCATCTCTCACCTCACGTTGTGTGTCAGCAGGCAGGTTTGCAGGTCCCTCCCTCACTCCTCCATCACTGCCATGTTACCTCCATCGAACTTGGTCACATGTGATAAGATCAAATAACGGTTTTAGCTGAGGCTTTGGAAAATAGCTGAACCTCTTTTGCTCCCTGTGCTAGTTTCCCAAACTCTCTTAGGTTTCGTGCTCCATGTTGGTGCTGGAGCAGACAGAAAGAAAACTGATAGATAAGGGTTGAACTCTGTAAAATGCAGAATGCAAGATACTCCTCAGAGCTAAGCAGGTATACGCGCATGTGTGTAAATACATGTGGTCAGAAAATGAGACACAGCATAATTAATCTCAAGCTAAAGAGCTCAAGTCACCAGTTTTCAGCTGGCCATCCTTCCCCACCTGCTGCACACCCTCCTTCCCCCAAAATGTACACAGTAAGGAGGCGTCAGCAGGTTAATTAGCAGGAAGAATATGGCTGGGGGCTTTGAGACAGTGGAGACAAACAGGAGACACTCACTCTCCTTGGCCCTTTCCTCGCTGGCAGATGCTGCCTCCGCCAATGCCACGACCCCACTCAGCACACTTCTGGAGAGAAAATACAGACATTTGGAGGGACAGGGAGACAGTATAAGCCATACAGTAAATGGATGACCAGAGAGATTTTATCAGCCCCCCAAAAGGAATATGTCTTGCTGTCATTTATACCCATAAAGCTCCTCAGTGGTGGAGTGCTGGACTACGAAGCCATGACCATATGGCCGACTTGTTCGGTGAGGTACTGTGGTGAGAGACTGAGAGGCTCCCCAGAAGACCCCCCATTCTGACTGAGCTATAACGCTGGAGGATCCCAAGGTCATTCAGTGGAGAACAATTCAACATGACTGAAGACAACAGAATATTAAGTGATTGATAGAGCATCAGCATCAGTGACGGGTTATGAGTGTTTTTTACTCATACGCTGGTTATGAGCTACTGTGAGCTATCGTGTAAACAACAAGTTTCAAACAAAAGATCTAGTAAGATCGAACGTTGTCCTTAAGCTGTGCAGTGTAGCTTGACCACAACCGTGTTCTGTTGTCCTTTTAGGGAGGAAGTGGGAGGTGGGCGGCAGGCGGGTGGAGGTACAGGTCTTTGATAGAGTAGCTTCATTACCTCAAGTGAAGGGCAATCTGGCTTCATGTAGAGAGAGAGAGAAGAAAGAAAAAGAGCGAACAACATCAGTATAGTTCACAACATGTGTGATCTGTGTGACTTCATTTTGGGTAAGAGGCCAAATCAAGCAACCAATTAGCCAGCAGAGACAACAAACAGATGCTGTCTTTATTGTAAACCCAATGCAGGTGCAAAGAAAGTAAATCCATAAAATAGTTCCAGCCTTGGAAAAGAAGAGGTTGTCCTCCTACTGAAATTTGCAAAATGTTTTACATGTCTGACGACCTTGTAGGTTGCATCAATAAGAATCTTTTGGGAGCTTTCAAATTTGTGTCCAAACATTTCTGTTGTATGATGTCTTTTGTCCTGCACCTGTACCCAACTGGGGTTGGATATGCACACTATCGACTTTCTTTGTTCATAATCTTTACCTTTCATATTAATCAGTGAATTCAGCACAGTATCCGAAGGAATTAGTGTGTGTTCAAGTTTGACAACTCTGCAGTGCATGATTACATGCCAGTGCCAACATACAATGCCAACAAGTAATTTTATTTACCGAAGTCATGACCTTTCCGTAACCTTAATGTGTTTTACTTGCTTAACCGTACCGTAGTTAAGAAGCCATTGCAAGACTTGTCTCGTTGAATATCAATGTTCTGTAGACCTAAAACAGCAATTATTCTACCATGACAGAGCAACTTTTCATCTTGACATTGATCTCACTGTCTTGAGCTTCAATTCCGGCAAACACTAACTGATGCTGTTACAGGCATTGTCCTCCACAACTGTAAAGGTTCTGGTTACATTATTATGGTCACACACACACACGCACGCACGCACGCACAAACACACACACACACACAAAGTGGAAAAGTAAAGCTATACCTTCATGGATAAAGCTTTGTCGATGGAGTAATGGGCTTTCCTGATGGCAAGGGACCGTAATATCCTCTAAAGAGGTTAGAGCTGCCGACAGGAGAATGAAGAATATAGTGCAGTGTGGGGGGATGGGAAATACCAAGACTGCCCGTGAAAGACCCAGACACTGGCTTCAGTCTAGCATTTATGATAAACTGATGTCTTTGTCTTTCTTTTCTGCTTCTTGCTTGTTGTCTCCTTCTCTGCATTTGCTGTCCTTGCCTGTAAAAAGGCAGCTCACTTGGCATACCCACTGCAGAGTAATGATCTGTCTATCATTGCTCGGCCACTGGCCACAACTCATTCAACTGGAGAAGCAATAGGATGTAGTAGGAAGGTGGCGAGGGAGCGAGGGAGGGAGGAAGTGAGAAATCTAATGGGAATAATCAATGCCGCTATATCTGATGACTTCATCCACTCTACCTGTTTGCTTTAAGTTAACAGTTCATAATTCCAGCAGTGAATACAGTAAATACAACAGTGAATCAATACCACTATAAACCATGTTGAAGAAAGCACTGCGGTCAGTTGAAGGGTACACTGGATACAAGCCCAGGCAACCAGGAGAAGCGATGTATGAAGGCGTTCTCATCTCGACTGGTCTCACGCTCTGCTGAACATCATCAGTGTATTACACCTCAAAGTGAATCAACACACGGCGCACTTTTCAGCCGCACCTTCCACTTTCCCGCTATGTACCTGCAATATTTGTCATTATTGCAGAGCAGAATGAAACCTCGTCTTCGGTAGATGACTTACACCATCCAAATAAAAACTCACTGGCCTGACAAAACGACATTTCGAAACATATTTTTCGGCTGGAAATGAAGCGGAGTCGTGATGCAGCCTGGATACACCGTCTCCTTTGCAGCTAATTTCACATTGAACAAAAACAAAATGAGTCAACGCAGACATTATGAAATCCTAGTCTTTTTTTGGAGGGCTTTTTTCCAATCACGCCCTGTGTGAAGCAGGATGTCCCTAACAAGGCATGGCATTTAGAAAGAATAATAGTAACCCAGTGTGTTCGCCTCGTGAATCTCGGGGCTGATGCAGTACAATTCCATTAGCAATCCTCCTCCAGCTGAGAGCGCTCTGTCTGTCATTCATCACCAGCTGCAGCACAACACAGTAACAACAGCGATGAAAATTAACTTTCCCCGCCCCGCTCCTCCATTTGCCTGTCTCTCTCTCACCTTGTCTTCCACCTCCCAAACTTTCTCCATCATAATTAACCTCTATTTCCTGCAGTTTCAATTCCGTGTGTGAATAACAAATGGGAAACAGTGTCTTCCCATGACATCTGGCCACAAGCTGCTCCCTCTTGATACGACAATTGCAAGGGGAAGGGCTGATTATCAATACCAGCAGCAACAACTCAAGTCCAATCCACTGAAACCGTATCAACATTTTTCATTTTGCTTTGTGTAATGCGCATACAGGATAGCTCTGTCTGTGAGGGCAGCATGTAAAGCGCCTTTTCAGTCCTGCCCCACGTGGAGCTACCATGTCTCCCTATGCAAAACAGCGTGCACCAGAGTGTAACTCAGTGATGTAGTATCAACACCAACGGCTTCTGTAAAGTACACTTTGAACACTTGCAGCTGATACCAAAATCACTAACTCATTTTGCATTACCGTCCTCCCTCAACTTCACATTTCCTCACTCTTCCTCGACCTTTCTCTCTCAGCTTCTTCTTCTTTCTTTCTTGCTCCCTGTCTCCCACCTTATTTCTCTAAACAGGTATCTCTATCTTTCCCCTTCCCTCCCTTTGCCTCTCTGTGGTCTCCATTTGCAGCTTGAGTGACAGATTTGGTTAGTGGCTCAGACGGTGAGAGGCTGGTTCTATTTCACAGGTTTTAGTCTATTCCAGTTTGGTCATGACTCTGACAGTTGCAGTGTGATCTGAGCATCTACTCCACCTGAGTAATGTTGTTTTAGACTGTCATACAGTAAGAGGCTGTCTGGACGCCTGAAGGCCATATAAGCCAGTGTCGCTCCAGGCTGCAGAGATGTCACAGCATATGCAACGAGAGGTTCTGCAGACACATAGTGTGCAGCCTATTATAGTTAGTCGCTGTGAGGAAAAGGAGCAACACCAACTCTGTCTTTTACTTTATGTGTTCACAAACACAGACACACGCATTTGTGCATGTACTTATTCAGCCCACAGCAAGTTGAAATAGGCTGTTACTCCTTTCAGACATTTCCCTTGCTTGAGTTTGTTATTGTGAGTTTCTCTTTTTTTACTATCACTGAATTTCCTTCTGTTTAGCCCACTGTGCATTTGTTAAGTGTGCAAACGACACTCTGTGCATGAGCTTACAAATGTGTGTGCGTGTTTGTGTGTGTACACAAGCACAGGCCTCACTGACTCCCTTTTGGGCCGCTGGATGGCCATAAACACAAGGACACGTTAATTAACTGTTTGAATGTGTGTGTGAGGGAGAGGGTCGTCCCCGGTGTGGCCATGCATCCATGTGTGCACGATGGGGAGGAGAGCCACGGTCTCTGAAGGGCAAGAGGCAGAGCGGTACACTGGCAGCTCGAGAGTGGAACTGGTCCAAACAGTCCTTTGGCCCATTGTTATGCAGGATAATCCAAAATCTGGCATCCAGCAGCAAGCACCAGGTGGTCCTGTCAACACACAGAAGAAGAAGATGGACTGGAAACAGGAATAGAGCATGCTGGGCCAGCTCTGGAGGACTGAGGATGT
The DNA here is from genome assembly GCA_036023855.1 of Gadopsis marmoratus. Taxonomy (NCBI): domain Eukaryota; kingdom Metazoa; phylum Chordata; class Actinopteri; order Centrarchiformes; family Percichthyidae; genus Gadopsis; species Gadopsis marmoratus. Next base: position 43,310 of record JAVQJF010005937.1, read on the forward strand.
CTGAGCAGCACCAGCTGACACAGGAGGACACAAGACTGATGTGTGGTAGATAACTGGTAAAATGAGATGGCGCATTGTTTTCCTTTTTGTATTAGTGAGAAGCAGATATATTTGAGATTTGTATGTGCATGTGGGCTTTTTTGAGTTTGTGTGTGTGTGTGTGTGTGTGTGTGTGTGTGTGTGCAGGGTGGTATTCCTGTAAATAAAGATTGCTGTGTAAAATTACTCTGACAAGCACTGACTGAATCCAGCTCTAAGTGGGTGTGAAGGACAGAGTGATCTCCAGTGAGAGCTGAGACTGTACCACATTTCTGCAACCTCAGGGAATGTCCGCTGCTACAGCTAGTAAACAAAACAACAAAAAAACAACGCATGACCTACATGCATAGCAACCCTAAATCCACCAATTCAAGCTGCTGATGTGAGCTGAAGCCGGAAGAATGGGCAGCAGGAAAAACAAGAAGGGATAACAAGAAAATGGAGCTTTGAAGCGGATGACTTTTCACCAATGTTAGGTTGCACGCTGCTAGCTTTTCCTCTACATGTCCGACAGACATGACAAGGCGAGATTTGCTCTTCAGGAGGTCAGAGCTAGCACTTGATACATAGCATGTCCTAAAGTCTGCTTGCTGTTTACCTCGGTGCATGTGTGTGCTCGTGCTCAAAGCAGCCTTGGAATGTCTCTGATGGCTTTGAGGTACATATGTTTGTTCTCCGCGAGGCCCAGTATAAATGACCCAGCCAAGTGGAGCTCTCATCGCTCACAGGCAGTGCTCATACACCATTACTCAGCCCTGATCGGCTGGATCTCCACCTCCCTCCCTATGAGACAGGCAGGAGGAGAAATGAGCAGAGATAAACAACCAAACAGCCAAATTCAAAGTGGAGAGGGAGAAGGGGGAGACACACAGAAGGGAGGTACGGGGGTTGGAAGAAAACCGAAAGATAAAGATACGAGAAGGACGAGAGAGATGAAAGAGTGGTGAAATGGAAATCATTTACCTGGAAAACAGTGGTGTTTTTCGTCTGTTTGTCCCCCGAGAATATAACTAATTGATCTGTCCACTGTGCGATTACCTCTCATCATGGGCTGATTGACTGTCTGTCACGCGCACTCACTCTCTCTGAATGCTCAAATGCACAGGGCATCTGTCTCTATCAGGCGCACACGGCATGCGTGTGTACATGCGCGTGCATTCAGATGCACGGCACCTATCACACCACAGCATCACTCTGCTCTTCCTGCAGACGGAGGAGACAGATAGAGGAGTTTGACAAATGACGACAGCATTGTTTAGATGGGAGGTGTTGAGATTGTGGCCGAGTGAGTGTCCCAGGCATGCTGACACATAGTGTAGGGTGAACGATGTCGTGGGTGGGGAGGGGATGGGGTGGAACCAGAGGCAAGCACTGGTACATGGCACGATACATTTTCAAACTGGATTACCAGTCAAGAAAATGGAAAACTGACAGAGAGCGAAGGCCTGCCATTGAAAACTTGTTAAGATTGACGCTGTTCCTTCTTGAAGGTTCTCAGTTCAGTGTTTTATTATCTGACCTTGTGCCAACAGCCGTTGCGCAAGTTTTTCCAACTATAAAAGAAACGCATTAAGTGGAATTGGTTCATAAGCGTAACATTAGGCAGCCTGCAGAGCTCAGGTTGAAAATGGGTTGACCCCGAAGCTGGTCGGAGGTGAGGCTCGCTGCTTCAGGGTCAACTGAGCTGTGGTTGCATGCTGAAGGAGTGGTCAGCCTAGCTTGAGTACAGACCCGAACAAAAGAGAGGAAGGAGAAAGAAGAAAATCATGAATCCTCTAACAGCTGAATGTGACCCGCAGAGCAGAGACACAAGCAGCATATTTCATAGCCTTGGTTTTGCCGGAGAAATTGAAGTCGCACACTCTGAAGATTTATTTCTGCTTTTCACCACCGGAATAAAAATGTGTGTTATTCAGCCCCCTCTAAACTTCAAATAATATATATTTGTTTTTATATAAATGCACACATAGATGTATGATCAAAGTTTGTGCCTATTAAGGATACATAACACAGCTGAGCCTCTGTTAAGAGAAAGTCTGCAGTACATGTCAAACAATCCAAGCCAGTCAGTATAATGCAATTAAGGCTTAGTTTGGTTTGATGTCTGACACTGAGAATCTGCGCATCTTAATTCTGACATATTGCATGCCTCATGCTCCAGTGTTCATGGAGGCAGAATGAGTTCAGGGGATAGGCTGTCAAGGGCTCTGCCTGTCAGGATGACTGCAGGGTCAGAGGTCATGTTGGGATATGGATAGTGGAAGGAGAGCAGCTCCAGGCAGCAGTGCACAGGGCTGCAGCATGGCTCAGAACTGTTTGTGGGCAGAGGACAGGGCATACTGACTGCCTTTTTGTTTTTTTCATTGCCCCCCACTGCCCACAAGACTGTTATCATCCTGGCTTATTCAGTCTGAAGGGGCCCCAGTGTACAGAGTGGATGTAAATCATCCAAGTGTATATGGATGGAGGCCTACCCCTTGAGGAGAGAGGCAGAAGATGTCAACTGAAAGTGACCCAATCTGAGTGGTCCATTTTTAGTCTTCATGATCTTAATGATTTTAATTTACTTCCTATTGAAGAAATAAATCTATTTACTCCAACTACATATAAAATGCTTTCAATAATGGCAATAATTATTGTGACCTGATTTTATAAGAAAATTTACAAGCCTATGTACGCATGTCTTTTTTCAGGAAACACCAAAGGAAAAGCAGGGAAAAGGGTTTAAGTTTATGAGACTCAACAGACGGGGCACACATCTGGCATCTGTTTCCTTTTGCAACTTTGCCAAAACTTTTTCCAAGGATAGTGATGAGACTGGAACTTTAGAGGGATGTGCTCGATATCCACCGGTCTTCTGAAACAGGAAGGAAGAGAAAAACAGATAATGAATGTGAATGCGCAGGAACACAAAGCCGTTCAATGGCAATTACCACGCACTGCCTGGCACAGCTGACAGTTTGAGAGAAGCACTCTCAATGTGTTTTACCCTGGCAAACAAAAGACAAAAGACAGAATTAAGCAGATGTACAAGAGCTCAACTGCCAAAGCAGCCCACAAACCTATTCACGGAGAAAAGAAAAACTAGCTGATGGTCCTGTACATGACCCCCATGACCGCCTCATAACTTACAACATTTTTCTAGGAAGTGTTGTCAGTGTTGCCATTGTAAGTCAAAGCTAGGGAATACTCATATGCAAATACTCATCCTTGCTCCTCTTTCAAATCAAATTGTATCACTGCCTTGACGGTTACCTGAAGGTCACTTTCACCTCAATCCAGCAACATAACATGTGGCCTTCTGTCATGACATAAATTCCCTCCTATATTTCCTACCAACCATGTAGCTTTCCTTTCAGTTTAATGCCAGTCCATTCCCCCACATTACTTCTACACATGTTCACCAGACAGCTTGCAAACTGTGAACAAGTACCTCACTGTTGTCTTTGTCTCTCTTCCAACCCCCTAACCTTCATAACCACCACCTCCACCATTTTTGTTGCCGTGGCGCGCCGCAACAGAATCACAGGAAACAATGTGGGAATCAGAGGGAAGGCATGGCGTGGGCTGTCTCTCTGCAGCTACTACTAATGAGCTGTAATCTGGAGCAGCAGGAGGCAATGCCTGCTCGAGGAAATTGCCATTGCTCGGTACACTCATTCGGTAACAGAGGAGGAGGAATCGGATCTTAGATGCACATTTCCCCGAGAACAAAGAAGCCGAGGGAGACGGTGTTAGAAACCACCTTCTGGGGGATCATGAGCTTTCTCTGGCGTGCATATGTAGGACTGGAAGGTGAGCAAGCTGGGCAGGTAGGTGGAAGCTAGAAAAAGTTCAAAAGTGGCTGCTCTTTGTCAAATGTGCAGGTCCAGGGAGCTTATTGTGTGCACCCCTCTCTTTCTAAATCTGTGTGCTGAATTTCCTACCAGCTACCACTCTCCAGCGACTCTATCCCGTTTCATTAAAAAAAAAAAAAAAGACTTTCACCTGCTCTGTCAGACTACAGCCCGCCCGACCCCACGCCTTTCTAACTCCCCACCGTGTGTGTCCTTGTGTTTCATCACCCACCGGGTCTATCTGTGATGTTTGCCATCCGGCTCAGATCTGCTCGCAGGGGGAAAAACAATAGAAATGGTAAACAAAGCTGATGCGTTTCCATAAAAAAAAAAAAAAGAAAAAAGAAAATAAAAGACGTCAACGTGAAATGATCCCCGTTATTCATCTACAGCCTTGAAAATACGACACCACCTGTGCGAGGAGAGCAGGAAACAGAGGTAATATGTTTCAATGACAGCGCTGACTGCTCTGGATAGAGAAGGTTTATGTCCACAGCCGCAGCAGCATGAGAAGTGAGAAGAAATACATTCATTTCAATTCAAGCTTGCCTTGGGAAAAAAACAAAAACAAGAAGAAGAAGAAGAAGTGTCACAGGGCTACCAAAGGAAAACAAAATGCTTCGAAACAGAAAGATGAAACGAGGAGAGAGCAAGAAAGAGGGAGTAACAGGGAGAGGCAAGAGAGAGGCAGAGTCTTTTCCACCTCGGGGTAGCATCCTAAAAGCTATCTGTTCCCCTGGTGACAGAGCACAGCACAAGTTCTGAGGTCGGAGAACAGAAGCTTAAGATAGGCGTGCACGCGCACACATATACACACTCCTCCCTCGCCATCATCAGTCTTTTCACCATCCATTTATCCCCTCCTCTTCCATCATTTCCCATACAGTAGATTCGCCTGGCCCTTCACCTGGCCTGTCAGCACTTCATTAGCGGGCATCTGTTAGTAATCTATAAAAGTAATCTCATCTTTCTGCAGTAGAAACACCCAGCCACTCTCTTTCTCTCTCTTCCACTAACCAAAAGCAGGAAGCGAGCCAGGCTCCAACGGCAGCCGCGGCCAGTCTCAGCCCCAAACAGAATCAGTCCTGCTTTATTACATGTCAGAATCTCTTCCTATCGTTTTTTTGTCTGGGGAAGAGATTGTGCCCCAGGCCAGGAGGGGATGCAGCAGCAGTGGGGGTGAAAAAGAAATGGAGGATGAGTCGGTGATAAGAGGAAGCGGAGGGGGAAAGCTCTGGATCTCTCATTGCTCAAACCACAGGTGCTTCTTTAATACCTTGCTTTGTTGGAGGTGATGAGGAAATTAGAGGCGGGGAGGGGGGGTTGCCTTCTTCTTCCTCTTCGCTTTCCCTCCAGGACTCCGGCACACTCCATTTTAGACAGAGCCATTTTCATCCCCACTTTGCAACATATGGCGCCGCCCTCCCTCCAACACGCTTGTCGCCGCGCGCACAAAGGCCACTTCCTCAATATATTCTGTTCGAGCTATTACAAGATTCATCAAAAATTTAAGCGGCAGTCAAGGAAGGCTGTAGGGGGACAGGAAACTCCTGAAGCAGGATTCACGCTGCAGATACAAGACAGAGGAGATGGAAATCTGGTCTGTTTTACCATATTCATACAGAACCACACTTCCACATATGGTGGGAGAAAGCTCGGTTGCCCTGTTTGTAGCTGACAGGCTGTTTTGTGTGACTCACTATGTTCATATTCAACACGCCGAGCTGCTGTCACCCGCCCTCCTTTTCTTTCTCATCTCACTTGGTGATAAATATGAGTAATAAAGGAGATACATTAGCAGAAGATTGTCTTTTTTTCATATAATTGGGAGACAGAGATAGATATTGATCATGTGGTGAGACATTGTCTCGCTAGGCCAATCTGTCTTGCACTGCAACTGGTAACACATTAGCTGTAATGTACAGTGCTACAGGGAGAGAATCACTCTTTAGATATTTATTCTTCGCATTTTGCATAATTTGAGATATTAGACCCTTTTTTGACCCTCATACTAATACCATGCCAAGCTAGTTATGTGTTTTCCACTGGAAATCTTCAGATTTCTTCTAATAGTTGGAGATCAAGAGAAAAGTATCTTGACCTTGCATCACACTGCGCAATCTAGTTATCTGCATACGGATTTACTAATGCACTGTTTCATATTCATGCTCTCCGAATCACAAACTCACTTTAGTCCAGGGATTGTTATGCTAATAAATCCTGCAGAGAGATTGTTGTAGCTCATTGCAATAGCTACACCGGCTGTCTAATACTGGAAGGAAACAATGAAATCGTGCACTGATGTGGCAACATCTAAATTCTATGAATATGAACTCACCTTTTTGACAGGTAATCTGGACACAGAGAGCAGTATGTCAGAAAAGGGGAGGAGGAGATTATGTGGGAACAGTCAAGGATTTTACAGCTTCAGCAGCAGGAAGCACCTGCAATACAAGTGACCTACCGGATGTGTCTGTCAAATCTGCTTCCCAGGTGGCAGCCAAGCGTGTGCATATGTGTGTGTGCATGTGTGCATGAAAGCGCTGTGGTAAAGTCTTGTTGACTGAGTCTACACATCTGTTTGTGTGCACTTCTGACTGCATGTGTTGTCTGTGTGTGTGCGTGTGTTTGTCCAGAGGTGTTCAGACTTTGAGGGATAGACAGAGCTCATACACAGGTCAAGCCTGAAGGCAGCCAGGGGGATGTGTGCACTGGGCTGTGACCACCAACAGTTGTGCAGGCCTTTACAGTCTCCATCCCTTCATCTCTCCTTCCTCAACAGCATCCCCCTTTACAGAGCGAGCGTGGACACAGATGGTCTCACTCTTTCAGCCATGACTGTCCGACAGCGGAAACATTTCCTTATTTACTGTTCTTGGCCCAACAGGTACACCCAGAGACAAAATATTAAAAATCCAAGCACTACACAGCTATACTTCCTATACTGTATGCTTGCAGTACATAATCAGATTCAAAACATAAAATGTGTCACATGTAAATAAAAAACAAAGTGGAAAATTGATGGTTTTATTTGACAAATATCCTTCCACTTTGAAGCAGATATACAATTACAAACAATACACCACCAACGTTATTCCCCTGAGAAGTCTACAGATTAGCTCCATACCAACTGACCAACTTTAAAGAAAAATCCAGAAACTGATCAAGGATAAATAATCCTTCATCTTTGATCATTTTCTAGATTTTTATAACTTTAGCATCTTTATTTGCCTCTTTCTCAGTGTGAGCTGGGAAAGACTCCAGCCCCCAGCCTACCTGGAAGGATAAGTGGGTATAGATAATGGATGGATGGGTACTCACCTAAGCGTCCTCACATCTGATGCAGAAGATTGTATTAGAGCCAGATACCTTTTATTTGAACCTCTTGCAAAAGAAATATACACCGGCTATTGAAATGTTCGACATAAATGGTGGTGAAATGATTTCTTAAATACACCCCACTCACAGAGGAAGAGATGTGCTGTAAACAGAGAACCGGACAAGTTGCAGACTTGCAGAAGGTGTGTATTTTACAAAAATAACTGCAACTAAATGTCTAGAAGATGTGGCTCCATTGTCTAAAAAAGAGAAAAGGGATGGATTTCAAAATTGTGCAAAATCTATCACATTTTTGCCTCTTTAACTGCTGTGCTTTCACCCGAAGCACATTGTATGAACTTCGCAAACTCTCCTTTTTTTCCACTGCTCAGGCTGGTGGAAGATCCCACATTTTTGGACAGGATCCATTTTGGCTGTCAGCCATCCTAGGATTCAGAATTCATGACTGTATGTGTGTTTATTAAATATACACTGACTGCATTTTATCGATAAATGTTCTATTATTCCATTATAATTAATATATACATTAATGCATCAGATTTTGTCTTTCACAAAAAAAAGAAATTGAGAATATACCAAGTCTACGTTCTGTTTTCAACACGACGCACCAGCACCAAACCATCTTTCCACCAACATAAGGGGAGTTGATTTAAATGAATTCGTAAATGATATACTATAAAGGAGTACATCTCCATGCACGGAGAGCTGCAGAAAGCACGCTAGGACTGTCAGGTGGAAATAGAAGAGGGTGGGACAGAGAGACGATGTTATTTATGGTTATCATGACACTTCTTTTTCCAGTTGAGGAGACGGTGGGTGAGCTCCAACTACACACAGCAGGTAATGAGGAGACGTCTGCAGGGAGAAGTTTCCATTTACCAGTTAATTGTGGAACAGTGACACACATTTGTACGCATACACAAATACACACACGATTTATGCAATTAGAAATATGCACCAAACAATGAAAAGCACATATTTGTTCTCATGACAAATACCATGAACATTGGAGTTATTTGCACTCGGAGGCTCCCCCGGCCTTGAATGACGCCAACTTGAAACTGCGCTGCTAGTATTTCATTGCACCAGCTATAAGTTACCTTTAAATAAATACAGATCAGCCAACACTTCACCGGCTATATGTAGAACAGCTGCACAGCAAGCCTCATTGGTGTCAGAGATCATATTCATGCCCTACATCTTAAAAGCCATATCAATATTCCATGTCCATCGAAGTGTCTGGCCATGAGAGATGATTGATGTGTTTCTGTGGCAGTGGTTAGAAACAGAGCCTAGGGAGACACGGGGGCAGCGGTGAGTGAGCACGCCTGCCCGAAAAACACAGAACTCCATTTACCCACAACACAAACACAAGACAAATCACTCAGCAGGTCCCAGCATTAACTACTGGGTACCTATATGTGTGTGTGTCATTCCTGATGAATGTATACGTAACATGCAGATAGGGAATCTGCTAACGCTCGGATGATTCTGTGGACAAAATTTGTAATGTTGAGTAATTATGTATTCATCTGGCTGTGCTGCAGATACTACTGGTTTCTAATGGCACTTTAGATGACTGTTAATATTTAGCATTCTGGAGACAGCACGGCCCACCAGATTAATTATTCACAAAAACCATTACATGCTTGTGCTACATGTCAGGGTTCCTATGCAAAATGGACAACCCAGGCTCTAGCTTTATAATTGCAATCATTTGTTATTGATGTTTGCAACATGTCAGCACAGGGAGTATGCAATATTAATACACAGAGGAACAATTCAATCATGTCTACAGTGTTGAAGGTAGGATGTTGCAAAAGTATACGGTAATTTCTTTTTGTGAGAGTACCAAAAGTATTTCTTAAGTATTTTTCACTACAGACTAGTACAGACTAGTACAGCGCCCACATGGGCAGCTGTCCGGTTGATTGTTTTGAACATATTTGGATGCATTTGTCTGGCTGTACCTGAGGCCATCCTGCCTTGGTTAAAATAGAGGCATGTTGTCATGAATGTTTTGATAAATACTTAGGTGTAGCAAAGCCCAAATGGTTCAGAGTGAGCCATGGCAACACATGGTAAAGGGAGAGAGAAAGCAAGAGATGGGCGGTAATCGTAGAGATGAGCCTACAGCAGCCAACATTTATGACGCTGCCTCCGTGAAGACACATGACAGGTCGTTGCAGCATGAGTAAATCTCAGTTTATGTAAACATGGGTTCACACCTGTTTTACAGAGGCATCAAATGTGTATTGCACCTTTAAAACTTACAGCTTTGCCCTGAAAGAAGTTGGTGTTGCAATCATGTGTACTCCATAAAAGTTTTAGTTTTAGATTTATTTGGATCTTTATAATGCCAAAAAGCTCAGCTGCTTTTGTCTTCAGCAGTCGGATCCTTCAGGCACATTGTCTCTGTGTCACAGCCCAAAGCGGTCTCTATCAGTCATTAGCCCCTTTATACAGCCTGTTTAAGGCGGAAACGTGGTACCGTTATTCCGCCTCGCTGTCTATATAACACGTACAAACACAGAATGGGGGGCATTGTTGTTTCGCCATTAAGCCGTCAGCTGAGGTAGTAACAGAGCCGAATGGACGTCTGTGTAAAAGGGGGAGCCGGCAGGACGGGACTATCTAGATTCACACACAAAGGCAGCATTATGCTGGTATAGTGTAAATAAGCAAAGCCGGCGTAATGACACTTCTTCTTTTTGGCAGATATGAGCCTGATTTTTAGGATGTTCCCATATCTGCTGCTGAGCCTGTGCTTGCTGAAGAGCCTGTCTGTTCTGTCTATCAGCTCAAGCTTGATTTCTGTTCATCAGTACAAGCCTCTATATATCTATTCTTTTTTCAGAGTCTGCTCCAGTCTCTCTACCAAACCAATTTCATGTTTCCTCGCCAGTGCCTTCTTCTATTTGTGCTTTTAGAGCCTATATATCTTCATCCTGCCTTTGCTGGGCTTTGGTTTCAGTTCGTCTCCAGCTGTTCTCTATACAAGTCAGTGGCCCGGAGTTTCAACTTCAAGCCCAGTCCTCCTTCCCAGATGACTCTTAAACTCATCCACCCAAGACACTCCTTGGCAGTCCTCGAAAACAGGGGACTCTGCCCATCTCCAATTACCTCCAGGATGCCCACCAGAGCACTTAACCAGCATCTCCAGTGCCCAGAATGGCTTCACGATTTCAGTTACAGCACATCAGCCTGCTGTTACAACCTCGGGCATCAGGATTGGTTGCCCATCCACTGCCCAACACCCCAGTTTCTGGGGATCTTTCCAACCTGGCCAACATTGCCTCCTGCATCTGCACTGGTCCATGCATCACTCATCCCTGGCATCATGTCTCCTGGGTCAAGTCTGTCTTGGCTAGTCCTTAGGTTCTCAACACCCACCTAGCTCAGTGCTCAGATCCAGCTTAGATTGTATAGCCTTGACCGTCAATGCCTTAAGCTTCCATCGCCTCTGTGTTTCTCCTCCCTCTCTCAGTGTGTTTGCTCTGGACTTTTCCATATCCTGTCCTGCTTTACTTGCCCTCTGCTTTCCCTCAGTGGCTTTCCCTCCTCTGGAGATCAGCTGACCCAGTCACCTGCCTCCCCAGCTTCTCCTTGGCAGCCCCAATGTACTGTATACTGTATGTAGATGTCACTTTTCAGAAAGTGTTTGCCAGATGGCCCATGTTAAGCTGCCATAGCATTCCAGCCATCCCTGATAGCTGTACCGGCTTGCCTGTTACCTGCTTGTATCTGTTTCTTGCCTGATCACCTGTTGCCAACATCCTACTGGCATCCTACTCAGCTTCTTTCAAATTGTTTACCCATTTTGATTGCCTGCCTGTGGGATCTAACTCTTTTTTTAAACCTTTGAATTAATTAAATTGCCTAATTATCTCGTATCTCCTTTTTCATCTGTATTTTGGTCCAGTAATGTGTTGCCACCTACCAGAATTGTGACATAACTTTTTTATTTGTGTTTTCAACACAGTATATCAGTGTTTTGAAATGGCCAGTATCAGCATACAACACTCTTTATGAAAATAAAGTTCAAAATGCAAGTGTATTGTGCATAGAAGCCAGTTTGTTATGGGCTGTCTGTTTAGATGTGCGTGTTGTGTTCTTTTGGAATGATGAGCAATTTTTCAGGGAAAATCTGCAGTATGAGCCATATACATCAATACTTTACCTACCTTGCCTACTTTATTTTAACTAATCTCACTCTCCCATATATACCTACTATCACTGGCTCCCACACAAATATACTGTGCACAAACCTTTCAAGGTCATAGGAAAGGGAGACGATTTTGTGTGTGTGTGGTGTGTGTGTAGAGGTAAATATAAATGAGAGCCATGGGGACTTGGAGGTAAAGACAAAAAACGTTAAAATAGAAAGCCATGCTTCTATTACTTGGCCTAAAAGGCATTTCACTCGTCTCAGCTTTTCAGCTAATTCTTTTCACTTAGATGTTTGACCAATGTTCTTTGCAGCCAAATTTAAATGTCTGCCCTCAGTCCCAGACACAAAGGAGGGCTGATAGCGCTGCAGTTAGATGGCCTATTGACACATAGTCTTTCGTACAGAGTGTCTTCTCATGCTGTGCAGCAGAGTCATTGGTGGAACTTGCAATAATCAATGTCAACACACCGCGGAGCTCAGCAAAGAAACACAGATAAGAATGTACCTGAACAGGCTGTTCAGGTGGATGTGTTGGATAATGTGCCCTTTGATACATGTCACAACATCCCCTTTCCCCATTATTCCTGTTTCTTTCCATGTTCACCTAATGATGTTGCAATTAAGAAAGTTGTAAAAAGACAGCGAACATGCACACATGCACACACACAACAAAAAAAAGCACACACATATATAAACGACTGCATGAAAACGGGTGATCTTTGTTAGGTATTTATAAGCACTGAAAGAAAAGACAGAAAATTCAACATTAAAAAAAAAAGGGCTGGAGAAGCTTGGATCCCCATTTATCAAAAGGGCAAGCTCTGGCTCGTATCATAGAGCAGTACTTGGTTCGATACACATAGGTCACTGTTTTTCCTTTTAAACCATGTAGCCACTACAGTAAAGGCTTTGCAAGCATTGCACTGGCAGCAGAAGAAGCACCCTGATTATTGGGGGTATATGCTTTCAGCTGCCTTGATAATATACCTGTGATTTGAAGTTTACAATCGGTATCACTAGTTGATTTTTTTTTTACCTCTGAAAATAATTCTTTTACAATTGATAATAATCAAGCTGTAACCTTGTTGGGGATTTATTCCTTCTAACAAGCCAAAGTACAGCCTCCCCCAGATCAATTGATCTTGGTAGGTAGGAACTATTTGTGGAAGCGCTGCTTCCCACAGTCATTGTTTTAGCTACAGGGCTCTAATTAACATAGCTCGATACTGAGTGTTACCTTAGCCATGATAAATAACACTAGCTTTATCTCAGGCACTCCCTTTCCCTAATTGAATCAACAGAGAAATTGACATTTTTTTGTTCTTGCTGAACAGGACGTTCGATTTCTCCCCTGGTCAGATGTTGAGAAAAGCCTTGGGGACTGAGGTGGTCAGACGACCTTGTGGTGTGGTACAATGACATGACCTCACTCAGAACAGACATAAGAAACACCCAGCTGGAGATGTTTGTAAAGGCTTACAGGATATACTATCACTCTATGACTCCTGTATACTTTAACTTTATTATGAGAAGTAACATCTTTGATTAAAATTCTAGTGGAATAAAGTCTTACAGTGATTGATAGAAAATAATTTTCTGCTCCTATTGCAGAAACACATTTTTACGCATTTCATTTCAATTTTAGTCTGCACATCTAGTGCCAAGACATTTAAAATGTTTGATCAGTGGAAACATACTAACTAATATCAGGCACTCATTTTCTATCATAGTGCAGTTAGCAGTCAAATGAAATCTGAAATTGAATGCAGCTACAATCATTTTCACATTGCTGCATGATGAGACAGAGATGAGAGAGACAAATTTGCAGTATTTGTTATGGCAAAATAATTTGTTGTAGTAATGTGAATTTACCTGGCCATTCCAGAGCATGAAAAAAAAATAGGCCAATCGTATTTTCACATGTCTTTTTGTCCAGGTTGCTTTAACACCACAAGTGGCATTTGTGAGCACTTTCCTTGCCTGTAAGATGTCACCGGAAGGTCATTGAACTATAATGGGCTGAACTGGGATGCGGAGTGCCAAATGATGCAGTTATCTCTGGAGGGCAAAATTACAGACCTCTTCTCACTTGATATCTGGATGTGAAAGGAGGATCTGCTGCAAACTACACATAATAACTACAAAAAAATAATTAACCTGTCCACCTATGTAATAGCACGTCCAATCTCACAAGACAGCTGTGGCTACTTTGATTATCCAATAAATCTTACTTTTGGTTCAAATGCTTTTGATGGTTTCATGTTTTTGCCTCCTTTAGACTGTAGTTTTGGCTTTTAAGGGGCCCTCTCTTCCTGTGGAGATGACTGGATTTCTTTACTTCCTCTTCAAAACCGCACTGGGATTTCAATTTCTCCTAAGGAGGAGCTGTTTGCAGGTTCAACAATACAGGGACTTTCAATCCCACTTTTCTCTCTGAGCCATCCTGCAATTAGTGGAGTGTTTGGTCACGTAAAGTGAGAAGAGGAGCAACAGTGCAACAACATGCATGGAGATCCATTGATGCAAAAACACAAAACACCTCAAAACAGCCAGTGCTAAAATTACTTAGCTTTATATAAAGGACTGATACCACAACAACCTTCTTTTCTCATACTTGTGCCTTAAAAACTGGAAACTCTATTTACAGTACCACAACTATGCACAGGAAATGGTTGTTTAACATGGCAGAAACTGTGGCAACTTGGACTATAAAGCCAGCCTGCATGAGCATCTGTCTGCATGAAGAGAGATGAGGGCGTGGACAAACAACATATATTGTCATTTTCATTTGGAGTGCTTTTGAGGGTGTCATCTACTGATATTTAGTATATCACTGCAATGCAAATGATGTACCCATTATCATTTACCCAGTTCTCTTAAGTATTAATGTTACAGCACCACATCATAACAAGATATACTTTGTTGATACACTACAAAGAGCAGACAACAATTGGTCTGTGAGATGTTTAGCGTGGCTAAATATGTTCAGGATCTGTCTATTATGTGAGCTACTTCCTATTACAGGAGGCATAATCCACTGCTTTCTCTGGGAGGCTTTTACTGTGAAATAAACAAATAAACAGCTTGCACGCTGCAGGGCTCCAATGTCAGACCAGTCTGGTCTAAAGCAGTTGTGCTCGAAACGTCACCTTGGTGCAATAAATAATTCATTAAACATTTATTTGTATATTTTCATGATTTGCTCTATTTAGGCTCAGCACCTGCCCTCTTTGGTCTGGATGTGCATGCACACTCCTATTGTCTAGGCTTTTATTAGGAAACATCTGCAGGAAATGATCAAATCATGGCAGATTTGAGCTGAAATTACAGACTGAGAACAGCATTTCTATTAGTAAACTAGAGTAAATGAATTGGAATGAATTGCTGGTACCCTTCTGTTAATGAAAGAAAAACCCACAATGGTCACTGAAATAACTTGAAACTGACAAAAGTAATAATAAATACAAAATCACTGAAAATCAACTAATGAAAATCAGACATCGCTTTTGAATTTTGGTTCAACAGAATAATTTTTAAAAACAAACTAATGAAACTGGCCTAGACAAAAATGATGGTACCCATAAACTTAATATTTTGTTGCACAACCTTTTGAGGCAATCCCTGCAATAAAGCGATGTCTGTAACTCTCAATGAGACTTCTGCACCTGTCAACAGGTATTTTGGCCGACTCCTCGTGAGAAAACTGCTCCAGCTGTAGTCACTGTGCTGTTTTGTTGTCATGGCGTGCACCAACACTGAAAATGGACCACAGAAAGCTAAAGAGAGAGTTGTCTCAGGAGATTAGAAACAAAATTATAGACAAGCATGTTAAAGGTAAAGGCTATAAGACCATCTCCAAGCAGCTTGATGTTCCTGTGACTACAGTTGCACATATTTAAGAGTTAAGATCCACGGGACTGTAGCCAACCTCCCTGGACGTGGCCGCAAGAGGAAAATTGATTACAAATTGAAGAGACGGATAATGCGAATGGTAACCAAAGAGCCCAGAACAACTTCCAAAGAGATGGTGAACTCCAAGGTCAAGGTACAACAGTGTCAGATCGCACCATCCGTCGCTGTTTGAGCTAAAGTGGACTTAATGGAAGACGGCCGAGGTTGAAAGCAAATCATAAAAAAGCGAGACTGGAATTTGCCAAAATGCATATTGACAAGCTACAAAGCTTGTGGGAGAATGTCCTTTGGACAGATGAGAAAAACTGGAGCTTTTTGGCAAGTCACATCAGCTCTATGTTCGCAGATGCAAAAATGACACATACAAAGAAAAGAACACTGTACCTACTGTGAAACATGGAGGAGGCTTTACTGCATCTGGCACAGGGTGTCTTGAATCTGTGCAGAGTACAATGAAATCTCAAGACTATTTTGCAAGACAGTTCGCTCACGAGGAGTGGGTCAAAATACCTGTCGACAGGTGCAGAAGTCTCATTGGGAGTTACAGACATCGCTTGATAATATTAAGTTAAGGGTGCCATAATTTTTGTCCAGGCCAGTTTCATTAGTTTGTTTTTTAAAATGATTCTGTTCAACCAAAATTCAAAAGCAATGTCTGATTTTCATTAATTGATTTTCTGTAAATCTTTATTTATTACTGCTTTTGTCAGTTTCAAGTTAGTTACTGTGGGTTTTTCCTTCTTTAACGGAAGGGTACCAACAATTTTGCCCATGTGTGTAATAGAGTTGGTTTCAAGGCAACAGTGTCACAGTAGGTTTGGCTCATCATATTAATCAAAAAAGGAGGCACTCTACGTAGTATGTTTTTCCGGCAGGGCACTGCAGTAACATAAGACACTGGAGCATGCATATTGGAGCACGCACAGGCTTTATTTGAGTGTTCCAGTGTAGTATTTGTTTTCTGAAGAATGAGCTAGAGTGAATCTTAGAGTGATCTATTTTATCTATTGCAAATTCGCATCGCTGCCAGTATGAACAGTTCTGATAAATAGTCGCAGGTGAGTCCTTGGTGCTTAAGGTTTAAGGGCTTTAAGGTTTAAACCTGCTCGGCACAGGTGGTTGTATGTGTCCCACTCATTACCAGGTGATGACTGTGAGACAATATTGTTTGCCGAGAGAGAGAGAGAGAGCGAGAGCGAGAGCGAGAGAGAGAAAGAAGACATTTAGCTGTTTTTCTGTCATTTTTGGCTTTTCAGAATAGATAGAGGTCTTTATGAAAATTACCTGAAAATGCTTGTGTGTTTTCAGATGTATCCATCTTTCTGTGGATGTTGTTTGAATCCTTTCTCCTTTTGTGAGCTCGAGTACATCTTTCAGTGGGTAGAAACATAACAACAGCACTTCATGGCACCCCATTACGTATCCACACCTTTGTGGTAGCAGACAAATCCATGCTGGACCTGTCGATGCCCACATAAGCAAAATCATCTCTTTGAGTAACAAAGGAGAGTGGACCACACAACCCATCTGGCCTCTCTGGCCTAGTTTCCCTTTGCTCTCCCAGCCAAGGGTTCTTCATAGAGCTCTACCCACACTTCCATCCTACTTGTCTGTCAGCTAGCTGAGATGCGGAGGTTTTGTTTTTTATTGTGATGAAGGGGTCTTTGTGTTCCCCTTTGAAGACATAGATGTGGATTAATGGTAAGTGCACCATAAAGAGGTTGGCAGTTAAATTTTACATAAAGACACAAAGAAAATAATTTCTTTGACTATAGAACAGAGACGACACAATTCCCATGATAAAATTGTGTTTTGATCTGTTGGTAGAGATGTGGATGTGCAGGCAATTGCATGCAGACATTCTCAGTGAATAAAGACTCCACATCAATTAACCAAGTTTAGATGTCTCCACTTATTCATATAGTTTAACACACACACACACAGACAGAGAGAGAGAGAGACAGAGAGACCGAGAGAGAGAGAGACAGAGAGAGAGAGAAAGAGAGAGAGACACAGTCCAATTAGTTGCAGTGGCCTGTTCAGTTAACAATCCAATGAAGAGAACCGTCAGCCTGTAACATGCAAAGAGGGAGGATGTTCTGTCTCGAGAGAAAGCGCGCACACAGAAAGGCAGACACATGAATTCACAAATGACACATAATTAAGAGCAAAAACAGAAAAAAGAAAAGTAGAGTCAAAAGCGTCAATACTCTGATGGTTTCATCAATACTCTACCGCATTAAAATCGCACCACTATCTCATCAACGCTGCACAAATTCGAGAGTGATATTGACACGAGTTGAAGCAAAAACCTTTTTTCTCAAGTTAAAGAAGGGGATACATGGGATAAATAAATAAGGAACAGGTTTAGCAGATTTATGCTCAACAGGTCGATAGATGGAAACACTTTTAAAAAAGTACTTTATTTATGTCAATAAAAACTCTGAAAGAAAAATAATTTCACATTTGTACCAATGTAAGTTTAGCAATTCAGTGACAGTAACAGTCTGGATAAGCCCAAAGCCATGAATGCTTTCATTCCAAAATTTATTTACACGAGATACTGCAAAGCGACATGGCGCATTGTTGTTTTTCCAAGTTGCTGCTACCTTATCAAAGCAACTTTAAAACAATTTCAAAAGTGCAAATATAAACCATAATCTAAGCTCAGACAGTTATGTGAAATGTCACCAATTGTGCTAGCTTTTGGTAGATACTGTGAATCTTCAGTTACACATTTAAACAGACAGATGTTGTCATGAATGGCAACAGTTGGGGAAGGTGAAGTGATTTCTTTATTATATGAAAACGGAGTTATCGGAGTTGTCAAATTTGAAATGACAAGAAATAATACATTTTGGCAATTACGTTTAGTTTCTTTCTTGCCAAGACTTAGGTGAGAGGATTGATACCACTCTCATGTCTGTGCGGTAAATATGAAGCTACTGTGAGCAGCTGGTTAGCTTAGCTTAGCACAAAGACTGGAAACAGGTGGAAACAGCTAGCCTTCCTCTAGGTAACAAAGGTTACCTTATTAACACCTTATATCTTGTTTGTTTAAACTGTGAACAAAGTGAATAAATACATTATTTTAAGGTATAAGGTCTGAAGTCAATTTTCAGAACAACAAATATATAAAATTGGTCCAGCTTTGACAACAACAGACAATATTGTACAAGAAAATTTTCTGATGAAGTTTGCTAACACTCAGGTTTACAGTCAGTTAGAAGTGACTGATCTGAATTGGGTCCTTGATAATGATGACACTTTATTCTTCTAACTCTAGTTTATCAGTAAACATAGTTTTCATTTCGTCAGACTGAAACTTTTAATGGACGGCTTGCTGTGAAAAGTGGACTGCTGTGATGCTAATGTGGCTGAAATGTGCGTGGTGATATAATAAGATCATTTACATAATATAATTTATCACCTGTCAACAGTGACTTCATTGGTTTCTTTGGCCTCCAAAAGAAAACTACCTTCTGAAATAAAAAACACAAATAAACAGTCTTTATCAACTGTGTTTTGTCACATTATAGCACCAATGTACTTTCGACACACTATTGCATTTCTGCTCTGTGACATGAGTGTAGAAGTCCTCATTTCTTTCTTTGTGTGTGTGGGGGTGGTTGTATGTGTGGCTCTGCTGAATATATGTTGTGTCACAGGAGAGCCTCCTGGGCCAGGGCTTTATTTATTGACCAAGTTTGGTGTGTGCAGTGGGAACGCAGCTGCCACAGATCACTACACGACCTTAATTATGTTATCAGTCAACTCCATGTGTAAATATCCCAGAGAATGTATTGGGCCCAGTGGGAAACATGCACACATCACAAAAATACACACAGACACAGCAACTCACAAACTTTGTCAAACGCAACCAGCCTTTTAGTCACCATCAATCACAATCTATTTCTGCCATCTGACTGATGTGTGTGTGATCAATATGTCTGAGGAGGTACAGTGTACTCCTTATTTACAATCTGAGCATCTCACTAGGTCTCAGGCGAAGATGGGGAGGGCGACAAAAGGGGAAATCAAACCTCACTGCAAAGGAAGAGTACAAGGAAGAGGGTGAGACTGAGATAGAGAGAAGAGAGACTGAGGAAGAGAGAGGAGGAGAGATACGGGAGGGGGAAAAAAACAGTTCAATCATTGAACAAAGTAGCTGCTTCTCCTCCAGGCAGAGCTGCTATGTCACACGTTTAACATTTATCACACATACAGTACATGCACCCTCACATACAGATAAATGCAGGCACATCTTGACATACGTCATTATGAGTAGGACTGTCAGAGTCGGTGGCGGTGAATATATGAAATATGGAGCATGGCCGTGTCAGGCAGAGCAGAGCAATAGAGCCTGTATCTGTGGGATAAATAAACGTCCTGTGCCAGAGAGAGTTCAGGATTGTTTTCAAAGGACGTTCTGGCTAACACTGTCGTTTTGGCTCCGAGCACCTGCCTGGACACATGCTGCAATAATAACTCACTCCTGAGATAACTTTCAATATTTTCACCTCTGCCGTTAAATAGCAAACAAATGAGAAAGCCAAGCATAAGGTATCACCGCGCACGAGCCAGTCGCAGCTCCGTTGGACGTAAAGCGTTCAGACCCCATTTTAATTAAGTTCAAGCCAGTCATGATGTATTTCTGAAGCAGTAAACCTCAATAAGAAAAGTGCAGGTTGAATATGTTGCACATTTACATGAACTAATAAACACATCGTTGACACAAACTGCCCCTGACTTCCTCAAAGTGAAGACATATCTGAAAGTGTGTATTTTGCCTTTGTCTTAATGATGCATATATTTGTCTCAGTGGCGTGTTCGTTGATCTGTAGCCAGTGTTTTAGAGTCACTGGCCTCGCTGCGGTGACAGAGTAATTACTATGTGTATGACCCTCTCCCATCCTGTGCTGTCCTGCCTAATTGTGGTTGTCACCACGACTTCCATTTAGCTCCAGATAAGAAACCGCTGGATGCCGGTACACGCAGGCTTAAGTCTCTTCTCACAGAGGCCACATCAGGAAGATAAATGTGTTTACTAATAACTCTTTCACAGCATCCATTCAGGCTGTTTAATGCCTGCTGGCTGGTGACTCACTCTCATCAGCGTCGGACAGACAGAGGTGTGATATTACAGTGGTGTGTAGATTGATATATATAGCTTGTAATAAAAGGCAGCGTTGGAAGGTTTTTGTGACACTTTGTAAGGGCGACACATTTGGCACAAAACTATGCACCTATTCAAAGAACTGTGCTCATTGTGTTTTCCTCACACACATCTGACAACACTGCACTGATGAGCTGGGTGTATATGTGTACAGACGTGCCTAAAGCGACGGATAATAAATCCTCTGACCAGCTATCTGCTCATCACGAGTGAGGTCTAACAGCAAAATGTACCATTAAACCCTGTGATTACATAAAGAGCCTTACATAAAGCCTGGAGCTAGCTAAAAATACAGAACCCAGTGGTCTTAACCCTATATATAGGTCTGCCAGTGAATTATTCAATACAAGAGAAGTCTGACAAAAAAAAAAAGAAGAAAAAACACGAATTTACGCAACAGCTCAACACAAGTACTCTGCCCGACCGCCTGCTGAGATTTGCTTTGCTCAAACCACTGTAAAAGTGCTAGTTTTAGTAGGCAGTAAAAGGCAGCGAGAGGTGAAACAGAGCTGGAGATAAGCAGGTAAGTCTGGTTGCGAAAGAGAGATAAAAGATAGATTCATATGTTGTTTTCATTTTTCTGTTTGGTTCACTTTGCTATCAGTAAATGTGACTGATGGTGGCTGTCTGTGGTGCTGAACCCCTTTGCAAACCCTTGTATGACCCCCCCCCACCCCAAATTTGTCTGCAACAATTAACTTTACATGTTCAATTTTAACATTTCATTTTGATCTTCAGAAAAATGGACAGCAGCATAGGGAGATGTGTGTTTTCAAACTAACTGCTTGACCTTGCTGCACTGGGGAAGAATTAATCAGCTGTTGGCATCTTCTCAGCAGGAGCTTTCTTTTATGCAAACATGAAGCTGTGCCCACAGGCCAGCATGCCACACAATGGTGGCTCACACACACATACATAGATACACACTGGATACGATTCATTGCATTTTTGTTGGAACATGCGAACCCTTAAACCGACAGACAAGATATCTTTCTATCTCTCACCCTTTCTGTCTCATACACACACGCATACGCAAATATTAAAACATACAGGAAAATGAGAGAAGGCCACGCCTTGTTTTTTATTTTGTATTCAGCCACATTTAAAGATGGACGTCCTGTGTTAGTCTTCATAAACCAGTGTCACTGTACCTGAGCAGGAAAGTTAAAAACACTGAATCCCAACCGGGATGTCCAGAGACAAAATAGCAGGAAACATCCTCACCACACTGATCGGACAACAACTAGTGCTGTGTTTAGGATGGAAAATGTGTTTTTGTAAACAGAAAGCTGACCCTGGATCTGTGTCCCATACCCAGAGGGGAGCTGATGGATGGGATGAGTGGTATACCACTTGGCCAAACTTGAAAGCCCTCTTTCCTGGACCCTGGTGGGTCTGTTTGTCACAGCTCAGAACACTGTATAACTCTGTTTGGATGTACAGTACGAGTGTGTGTGTGTGTGTGTATGCTAAGATCCTGGCATGAGCTTCCTTACAGCCAAAGATTTTGGATGTAGAGAGGTTCTTTTGATCTGGTTTGTGGTGGTGCAAATGAGACATCCAGGGGAGAATCTGGAAAGGAACAGAAACGGTTCTCTTTTTCTCTGATGTGATTGACTCTGTAGGTAATGTTTGGCATGCTCTTGATAATTCAGGCACAATGGGAGAATACTATAAGTCTTGACAAGGCAAAGTGAAACAACCCTTTGATGTAATAGACCTAAGTTATTCAGTGCAGTAACACAAATTGCAAATGTGAGTCAGTCTAAAAGTGTATAAATCTATCTTAGTGCAAAAGAGACTTTGGGAGAAAGAAAAAAAAACATTTTGGGAACATTTTAGGAACCATAATGGTTAGCAGAGTGGGCAAAACACTGAAACTTTCCATCTGGATCTCATCACAGGGAAGCAGAGAGTGGCTTGCTCTTACTGCGGTGACTGAACTCACCACTCACTCTCTCACACACACAGACACACACACAGACACACACACATACACACGCGCGATGACTCACTCTCGACAGGAAAGGGAAGTGGTGTGCAGCTAAAACATGTATAACTCTACCTAAAATTAATTGTTGCATCCTAAAAACATATTTTAAAAAGTCAAGCTAACCCAGTCATGGACATTCCTCTGCAGGGCATGGCCCAACTGATATACATTTGTACAAGTGCTTTCACACTTTCATGATAGGAAATTAGAGTTCAGGTCTTAAGAGTTTGAGAGTGTCCATTCTGGTAATTGTAGTGTATTTTAACATTTGTACACAGTGTCGGTGTAAATAAAATTAATTAAAGGATTAGGCGTTGGCTCTAGGCTGAAATAAGACAGGATAGCGACAGGATAGGAAAGTGATACATCCCGTTTTTTTTGCCTCTTGATCCTCAGGTCAAGTTGTAAGCTTTCTTGCCCCCATACCTTTCTCTCTCACTGTATCTTTCTCACAAAATTACCCCTACCTAAGTCCTCATTAAATGTTTTTGGAATATATCAATTACGGCAAAGATTTAGAAACTCGGAAGAAACCCACTTTGGTTTTTGCCTGGTGCAAATTTTAGCCCTAGAGCTCATCATATGCATGAGATCCAATGGCTATTTATTAACCACCTGTTGTGCTGGCTCTACACAAAGCATATAAACACACTCATTAAAACTCATACATTTTAATGAAAGACAATATTTATAAGGGGAAAAAACATTACTTTGTTTAATAAAAATGATAGGCAGTTTGGAAGTTTACCTGTCTGTACCATTTGAACACTACATTATAGACACAGCATGCCTACTTACAATACATACAGAAAGTGGCTGAATATAGATTCCACTGTGCATTCCTCTGTGATCTTTAACAGGAACATTTGCCCCCACTCAGAAGGTGGGGGTTGGAGCCACAGAGAGGGATAGCTGGTATAAGTGAACATTTCTCAGGAAGAAATTACAGAACGGAGAACAGGACGGGTAGAAAATTGACTATTTGCTCTTTACCAAGCCACTGGACTTCAAACAGAACTCTGCGCTCCTTTTTTTATAGAAAGCCCTTACAGAAAGATAAGAAGGAAGATAGTGAGGAAAACACTGCATTAACTTGCAAAGAGGGCAGAAGTCCTTGCTATATGTAAGAGGCAGTGAAATAGACTTCAGGAAGGAGAGGAAGGGAGATGCTCCCCTTCCTCAGCCACAGTGCTTCCCTGAAAGAAATATAATTGTATGGCTCATCAAAGGGTTCCTTCCCACTCACTTCCTGCTTGCTATAATTAGACCGGTGCTCTCTCTGGCAGCCACCACCAACTTTGGGAACCCTCTCTGCTTTGAGCTGACACAGACACTGGTCTGGGGTCAGATTTGGAGCTTCATCTCTAGAGAATGACGAAGTTCTTTGAGGAGGGAGCTCTGATCTAGCATCTCGTGCCTCGGGCAGCGTTTATCGGGACTGTGGGATCAGCCAGTTGATGGGAACCTGGGGGACTCCAGATCAGCTCTGGCCAGCAGTCATTTGGAAGCTAGGAGAGAGCTGTATTGTGAGGTGGAAAAACACTCAGCCAGCAACCACATGGCCCCTGTCTCACAGACCCAATCCAGCAGCCCTTTCTGACCCCTCATAACTCATGCACCCACACACACACAATTCAGATCATTAAAGAGGGCATAACAGTCCAACAGTTTAGAAAAACAACTGTGTGACCTGCAGCAGAGTAAATTCCCATGTTTCTAGAGTGACTCTGCATGTGTGTATGTACGTGCGTGTACACATGCTTGCACTTGTGCGTGAGAGAGAGGGGTGGAGCTGAGGCTTTTCTATAGAGCGAAAGCAAACAGTCCATAAAGAGGCCCTGCTACTCTCCCATTTCAATGTAAATGAGTCTGACTCTGTTAGGGGGTTAAAGAACTCTCTAGGGGCCTGGCGACTACCACCGCTGGGGTCGCACATGCACATGCATGCACACACACAAGCAAGCAGAAACACACAGCGCACAAATGCACAGGCACAAACATGCATGCACACACGCAAATTCTGAAGGCGAGAGGCCCAGATAAAGAGCTCAGAGAGCCTGTCAGAGTGTCAGCTCCCATTAGGCCAAAGGCTGTTGTGTGTGTGTGCAGGCAGGCGTACTGCTTTTCTACATTTCATTCAGCACACACACTCTTTTCTCACACACACATCCTTCCAGTGCCGCCCCGCCTGGCTGACATGCTGTTTCAGACAAGACACACAAAAGACAACGGAACCCGCCTGAAAAGACAGACATCGCCTACATTTCCTACATCACACGCAGAGGGGAAGAAAGAGAGGAAAACAAGCTCTAAATGATTTTAGATGAGCAGAGGTTGTGCTGAAAAATGTGGGAGCTTTCATGGATTCCCCACACGATTAACCTCTCTAGCGAACAATAAAGTAAACTTCTACGGCAGTGATGCATTTTAAGTTTCCATGTTCAAACATCAGAGTGCAGTATTTACTTGTCATGGCAATGTAAACTCTGATGTCATGCATTATTATACAGTAAGTGAGTGGAGAGCTGAGAGCAAACCACATCAAAGAGAAGGAGGCCGAGGCAGAAAGTGTAAAAAGACTCAGAGAGGCTGCGTAACCTCAGTGACCTGCACATTTAGTGCTGCACTCCCTCGGCTGCCTGTGGCCAGCAAGTTGTGTAGAGCAGGATGGGGCTGTTAGGACACAAACAGAGAGGACAGGGGGGCTGATATCCTCCCACAGAGTTCTCAGAAGCATATTACAACCTGAGGAGGACGGGAAGCACAACAACAACCTAGAGGGGAAGAAAGATAAAGAAAAAGAGGAGAGCGGGAGCAAGGAGGAGGAAAAAAAAGCCTGTTCAACCCAAACTCCTGTAAATAAAGATGTACACACCCACATGTCTACAGTCGTGCGTGCCCTGATTCAGCTGACTCAGGCAGGTGTGTCAGTGTAATACAGCCTTAAGCAGTGGCATGCTCAGGCAGCAACATCGCCTCTACCCACATAATCAAAAGTGTCAATACTCAACAGAATGGCTGGAATGACTTGAAGTCTCTTTCTACAGCTTTTTTTTTTGTTTGGATGCCTGGTCTTTAGATCTTGTCCTCCTCGCTTTCTTTCATGTCCACAAAACAGCCATCTGAAAACAGTGTGTGCTTGATCTAGGGGGAACTCCAGCCACCACAGAACATTCATCCTATACTCACACACGACTAGTCATGCTACTGACACACAGCCTCTCCCCACTAATCACTCCTTCTGTTCAAAAGCTTGAAACCACAGCCTAGACCCCCTTGGGCAAGAGACTGATTCGCAAGCATACAGTCAGAATCTTCCTCGTACACATGCTCAACATGCTCATTACAGAGTTCACTTTTCACCCAAATACATTTTCCCCACGTCTAGGGATTGGCCGTGCATCAGTCATGGCCCTACGTGTACACACAAGCTCAGACCGGCAGGCAAACAGAGAAACAAACACACAAAAACAGACATACACAAACTGCTCATTACGGAATTACTGGTGACTGCACGTTGAGAAATACGCATCGTTGTGATGCATTAACTTATCAGGACCCCCGCAGTCTTTCGGAGACACACCCAAGAGCTTAGGAGAGCGTTGACGAGGAAGTTTGGCTCCATCATACTGAGACATTACTAGAAATAAAATAGGTATTTGAAAGTGTTTTTGCTTTTCAAACCTCTGGCACCCAGATCAAAGAGCCTGCAGTGATAAAGCTGGCGAGAGTTCACATACAATCTTTAAATACAGCTTTCAAAGTTTAGAATTAGAAAACATTGGTAATTTGGGGTTGTGTCACATAGTGGGATTCAATGTAAGAAAACATTGTGCACATTTAGAAAATGGGAAAGCGGTATAGTAGATTGAGATGAAGTGTATTTCCAGATGAGATATTTAAGTTATTTAAATATAGTGACACACATCCTTGCCAAATATGTATCTGATAACATTTTTAAAAGTTATGGTACTTCTTTGACTAAGGATCAATTGTGACTTGGTTGGCAAAATTATTATATGTTTTTACTCACTGGATAAAAATTAAAATTATGTTTTGGGATCGTATAGGACAGGTGTTTTCATAGTCTGAGACAGTGGGCCTCCCCTCAGACAAAGCTTGGAAAAAGGCGACCCTCCCTCCCCTTTGGTTACTTAGTTTCGCTCAATTCCTGGATGCCTATGGGATCATGATTATGTTATTTGATCTCACAGACACTCAGAAATTGAGCCAAGATAGCCCAATACTGCTGTTTAACACAACTTCAGACTACGCCAAATACATAACAAAAGGCCTGTCCTGAGGCATTAATTAGTTTCTGACTGAAAAGTAGAAAAAACTCTCAAATTTCCCAAAACTACTGTAGCTCTGAACTCTCTTTAACCAAATCACACACATTAAGGCTATTCTATGTGATCTCCTTTAGATAACTAATGTAATAACTAATGTAATATTTTTTCACTTCACTGAGCCTCCCCTAAAACAGTTCGGAAACCCCCTGGTGAGGCCCCCTCCCGCGTTGAAAGCCTCTAATACAGGAGAAATCATTAGGGACCCATACCTATCAGCATCAAAAACAAGTTTATGTCTGCCTGGTAATTAAAGTTGTAATGAACTTTTTAAACCAGCCAGAAATTCATCTGCTTTGTTGTTGTTTTTTAACTACATAATTCCCTTCCTCATCCACAGTCCTCCATTCTGCTCTCATCCAAGCTCTCTAAACCCGCCCTTAGCCTCTCTGTCACACAATACCTGTTGTTTCTGCCATTTGGCTGCAAACACAAGGACAAGCTACAGCAAAAAAAACAAAAAAAAAAAAAAACAGGCTTCTATTCAGCACTGTTTGTAACAAGGGCAAGGCTGGTGTTGTGAGAAAGCAGCAAGTCAGCAACATTTACCTCTTAGAGAGATGAGAAAGCCCAGGACACTGGCCACTGGCCCAGCAACATCCCTGCCTATCAAGCATAGACAATTATTTTGAGAGCCCCTGTTGAGAACTGCTTTCTCATTTCCATATCTCCATAGCAGTGGCTATGATATAGCGGCCTGGATACCATGATCCGCTGAAAATGGTGGACTGTATAATAACCCTCTGACAGCTACATGCTGGTTAGCTCTTCTCCTTAAAGAGGTAAAAAAAATTGCAGACAGATAAAAAGAAGGATGTCAGAAAGGGAGACAGAGAAATGGAGAGAAGCACAGAATATAAAGAGCGATTACCTAGGATAAGGCTCATTGGTATGACTTATCATCTCCTGGTATCCATGACTGCAGCTGTAACCTTTGGTAAATGACTCTACTTAGTCCACGACACGGCCACCAGCCCGATGGGAGATAAAATTAACATCCCACAACAACAGTACACTGACACACACATGCATGCCTAAGTGTCTCCGCAGAGGTAAAGGCGCACGCACACAACATACAATACCGAAACATCATCAGAGGAAACATTCACTGCTTGCTTCCCTTTCCATCTTTCTATCACCTTACACACCAAAGGAAATGTAATATGATGTAGATTGCTGGGATATTCTAATTCAAGAAACGAGCCCATTAACAATGCCTGGATGGAGAAAGAGGAGGAGGGAAGACTTGATTTAACTTGAGGAATGGGGACCACAGAGGAGGGGCACAGAGGGGGTAAAGACTTTATTTAACATGCAGGATACCACTTGTCTATAGCCCCAGGTAGGAAAGAAACACAGAGCTAAGCTACTTCAGCACTCCATCCACCAGGAAAAGTGCAGAGAAAGGGTTTTTCCTCTAATGGAAGCCATTAATTATCATATAGCCTTATACTTTGCAGTCATCACTATCTTAAGTTAAATCTGTTAGAAGGGAGTGTGTATTGATAGGGTTTTTATTCTCTGTAAAGAGTCGGTCTGTCCCAAGCACACTTAATGGCCTGCACACACTCTGGGCCTGTCTTATGGAACTGACTAATGTTATCAACAGATGAATGGCCATGCAGGTCAAAGGTCAAGTCCAGCTCGGTTGTTTTGACTCTGAAACCCTGTGTGTTCACTCTGCTTCCTCTCCTCTAATCCCCACCAGCTGCGAGTGTGTGCGGACACGCACTTGTGTGTGTGAGGCTAATAGAGAGGAAAAAACAGCTGAAGTCAGTGTGTGTGTGTGTGTGTGTGTGTGTATAGCGTTGTTGTGAGATGCTGCTGAAGCCAGAAGACGTTCCAGAGAAATGAGTTAGGTTTACTTCATTTAAATATAATCTACCTGTGGGAGACGCAAGACGTTATTTTTATTCAACGACAGCTGGCATCCAGCAAGAGCAGAGAAATCTATCGAAATATCCATTTGGCGCAACAGGATGGAGAAATCAATCCCATAAAAACAGAGCACTTAATAGAGTTCCATTAAACCGACTCTTTGAGCTTTACAGAAATGGCCACTCCGCTGCAGGCAGGGCACTGAGAGGTCGCGCTGTTTCCACCAGACTACAATTTAGCCTGAATAAAGTCATGCTCCATTTTCAGCCAGTCCTGACAACTGCTTTTATTTTTTTAAAAGACACCTGATACCCTCCCGCCCCCATCGCCCCCCTACCATCATTCAGCTGGAGACACTCTTGAAGAAGGGCATGCGTGGGAGGGGGATGAGAAATGGATGAGTGGTGTTGTGGAGGAGTGTGTGAGGGGTCAGACGCCAGGGTTGCACATCTCTGTCCCGCCACCACACACGACTGTCTCCAAGTGCTTGTGGCAGCGTGCGTTTCACATTCCAGCTGGTCAGCGGCAGTCGGAGTGAAAGTCTCACACAGATTCCCAGTCCTCTGTGCTATAGATGCATCAAGTAGTGAGGCAGGATTGTTCAACGTGGAGCTGTTTGTCAACCCAGCATCAGTGACAGACTTCACACCTTAAAGGATCATTCTGTTTTATCATAACCCGAGTCTTCTTTTTGTACTTTTGGCCATCATTCATATCAAAAATAATAACACTGTTCTCACAAAGTTAAATGCCGAGATCTGGGAACGCAGCAGAATTGCTAAAAAGTAGTCTGGCGCAGCAAGAAACACGAGCAGAGGTTTCAAACAAAATCCCAGTTTTCAGCAATTAGTTTGGTGCATACAATGTTATCATCACCAACGCAAATGATGGCCAAAAATATAAAAAATAAGACCAAAATTAAAATATATCATAATTTTACATTTTAAAGGTTGGTTCACCCAAATTACATAGAAATATATGAACTATACACTGTACATATTTTCTCACTTCTTGAGCCTATTCATGCAGGTCATTTTGATGTAATTTGACATTTGCTGGGTAATCAATTTCTGATCCCAACCCATGTACGATGGAGATATAATGTTGTCTTTGCCGGGCCACAGTAGCTTTTCATGAGCCCTTTAAAGTCAAAAAGCATTGTAAAATTAGATTTGAAAAACATAAATGATATCCTGGTTATTCCAGTTAACCTACAGACCTCGCTATGAAGAGTTTTCATTTGAACTACTTTCTACTGAATAACTAATCCATTTCAAAACTGTTACCCAAAGTAACAAAGGTACTGTTTCTGTGATCAATTTCTTTAATGTAATTAATTATATATATATATATATATATACACACACACACATGCATTCATACACACACACACGCCGGTGAATTACTGTTTTAGCTGTCAGGCTGACATAACGTACGTGAAAGAATTCGGTCTGGCACTGACGAAACAAGAACGACACAAAACACTGACACATATTCAAGAAATTTCACAGGAAAACTCGATCTTGCTTCCTATGTCATCCCATCTACACGTGTATGTCTTGATCCTCTGAGGAGGTGTGACATAGAAGCTGGGAAGAAGGAGACAAAGCATGTTGGAGCTGGTCAAACCCCAAGTGTGGAGGCTGGAAAGTATTAACCCTGCAATGGCTGTCTGGAGAACTGGGTGTGCGCTGCAATATGGGTCTGAGAAGGAAAGATTTCCCTGCTGGTGTGTGTTAATTAGTCCGGAGTTAGTGGGGCCTGCTACAGCTTGCCTGATGTCTGACCTGGAGAGACGGGATTACCTTCTCCAGCTGCTCTCCTCCCCGCTGCCTCTACTAATGCCACCTTTATTAAAGGGACAGGTGACGCAGACTCCATCTCTTACTCATGACAATTGGGCTATTTGGTAATATGGTGTGTCACAACCAACTGGCCATAGAGCAGAATCCAAGCCAGATACGTCAAGCAGCAGTAAAATGGTGGGGGACTTTGCGTTTTTACGCAATAGGTAATACTATATGTCAGCCTTCCTGTATTTCACAAATTTACTGGACTCTGTCTCTACACGCTGGATCTGAGAAGGCGTTATGGTGGAACTGATAAAACAGTAATTGGAGCTGATACAGTGGGCAGAGTCCATAGCGAGGAATTGTGTGTTTGGTATGAGGGAACATAAGCAGGCATGATGTGGGTGTGAGCTTTCACATTTGCTCTGCAGTTGAAAGTATCTGGATGCACATGAACAGTTGAGGACGGCCCAGTGAATTCCAGCATACTGGTCCTCCTTGTAAAACCCAGCATTTGCTATTGTCGTGCAGGCGAGGCCATTCTTGTTATTTCCTGTCTTACACACACACACACACACACACACACACACCTTGGCCCCCAGTTGACAGTGTGTGGACACCTGGTCTGGATCTAGAAGCCGATGGCATTCCTGGGGCTGGGAACGTAATTCCCCAGATTAGCCTATATAATCCCCCTAAGGGTTAATCAGCGTGTAGCATCACATCTTAGCAGCGCAACCTTTATGTACGACCAGTCCAGTAGAAATGCCTGCATTGAGATGAAAACGTATGCTTACAAACACAGCTGTAGAATTAAAGTAAACGCAAAGTTCTATGAAGAGAAAATGAAGACGTTAGCTCAACAGTCCTTCGAATGATTCATTTCACCGTGAATCCCTGAAAAGTTTGTTTGCCACCTCTGAGAGGCAGAAAAGATGCCATTTGCAGCATTTATCGTGTTTTGCTGACGTGAGACATTTGCTCACCCCAGCCTGTATAGAAAGTCCCTGGATAAAGGGGCTTTTCCCTTAAATCCCTGATAGCCTCTGAGCTCCAAGGAAGACTTAGCTGGCGACAGACAGCCAGGATGGGAGGTGGGACATGGTTTTGATGCTGGGGCTTATGACTGGTGCGCAGGTTGGGTAAGGGAGTAGGGAAACATTTGGGCCAGCGGTGGTGGTTTAAGTGTTCCCTTTGGCAGGTTGTGGGGCTGGTCGGAGTCAGCATTACAGATATACAGCTTGGGACTTTTCTTCAGATTCGTGATGTGCAGGGTCATCTTGTTGTACAGTCAAAGGTAGAATATGATGCAGGAGACAGTGAGTTCTGTGTGGGTGGGTGCAGTTGGCCTTCGGGTCCTTGAATGGCACCTTGCAGCTGCCCTCTGTATGTGTGTCTGTCAGTCTGTCTGTCTGTGGCA
Source organism: Gadopsis marmoratus (assembly GCA_036023855.1). Taxonomy (NCBI): domain Eukaryota; kingdom Metazoa; phylum Chordata; class Actinopteri; order Centrarchiformes; family Percichthyidae; genus Gadopsis; species Gadopsis marmoratus. The sequence goes on from JAVQJF010005937.1 coordinate 75,213, forward strand.
AATGCTGAATCCGGTGGTAAGGTCAGAGAATGCAACAGCTACCTCCCAGCGTGCCCAGCACAAGCTCCAACACACAGCTGTTGACCATACAGTCAGTAACACACACAGCACCTGTCTGAATGTGTGTGTCTTTGTGCATATATGTGAGTCTGGCAGCCAGATCACTCATACACACACACACACACACACACACACACAAGAATAGACCCATACTCCAGAGCGTGTGAACAGAGCAACCTCTGTGTCTCTTCCTTTCCTGTTCACACTTCGACCTCAGCCTGCTAAATTCCACTTCTATCCTCTCCCATCCTAAATAAAGTCATAGCCTTCCTTCCCCAAGATGTCGACTACTCCGTTAGCTCATTAACTTCATTACTGAAAACGTGACAAGGTCTTGGATGATCCACGTGGTTGACTGCTATGTTTAGAGCATTCATTAACGGAGCTACAGTGATGGATTTTAGCAGAGATGTTATGGGATCAATGCTGTAATGAAGGGTACTGTGTGTGGGAGGAGGCATTTATTATCATTATCAGGAGTAATAAAACTTTTGCCCCCTAACAATGGGCTCCCTCCCACACCAAGTGAATGTCAGTGTTAGGCTTGGGCCAGGAGTACTGTCCTTAATTGGTAGAATCACTGCCCTAATGGTGTCAAGGTGGCATCGCATTATATTCACATTGTCATTCATTTCATACATAGGGCAACTGTGTCACCATCAGCTCAAATCCAGGGACATTTCATATAGCTGTCCTATGTGAGCACCTTGATAGCCAGGCAGATTAAAACATTTAGATGGAAACTGAAATGGGATCAATAAATAATGACTCAAAAATGTCACGTGTGTCACTCAATCATCAGCAGTTCACACTGATATGGCAGCTTATCGCAGGCTCCAAATTACCCACAGCACTGGCTATGAATATGATTAGCATTCTCATTTTCCCCAAGAAAACTCTCATAAACACAATTACACTATATCAGAATTTATTTCATACCTGTCCGTGCATTTCCTTGAGTAAATGTGGCAGTCATCAGGATTGCATCAAAGCAAACTAGGTCCTGTCATTTCCTTGAATTTAGAGCAGAAAACAAGTTATGACAAAATAGATTTGCTTGCCCTCATCTGCAAAATAATCTCATAAAAAAAAGGAAGCCGAAGGAGCAATATGTGCAAACGGAGCACAGGTCATTTCATTGCAAATTACCGACATACTGTATGTTTCAGTCCGACCCCCAATCTGTGCATTAAATTGTTGGCTATAAAACGTGTCGCCTTTCTCCGACCCTTGGCTGAGACTAACTGTCTATAAAATCAGCTGATGAAGTAAATTGGATGACATAATCGTCAAATCTACAACATGTGACATGCAGCTCACCTAAAGGGCAGTATTAATATAACTTTGAAACCAAGCAGTTATAAACTGCTTTTTACTTAAAAGGTGGGTGTTTCGCATGGCAGCAGCTGACTGACCCTTGAGGGTCAGCGTTCCTGGTAACGGGCTATTAACTTCTGTGACTGGAGCTCGTCATAGTCCTGTAAAGACTAGGAACATTGATACATATTTCTTCTTATTTATCAACAAGTCCACGTAACATTGAAGTACCATCAGCTATTTAAGACGTCTGTCCCAGAACAGTGGAGTCTAGTTAGCCTAGTTAGTCTAGTTAGTCTAGCTCTCTTATTTTTGTTCATGTTATATCAACCGCTGAGTCATCGGCAGATCCTGCACATTCAATTCGGTCTTAGTCCTACATTATAATTATACAAAAGAGGGGGTCTGGCCAGTGTTGGCGGTCTCTCTTTCATGGGCCCAATTGTGGTGATGGCAAACCTGTAATTACCTGCAATTCAAATCACAACAGAGTAGCTAACGTACGGAATCACTTGCTATCACAGCAGAAAAATAAATACATTGTCTTTTTTTTCTCTTTCTGGTCATTACGATTTTCACAAAATAATTACACAAGCCAAGACATACACCAGTGGTATAGCCTGTATTCTAATTTCCTGACTAAAATTGATTTTTTCTTCTTTTTTTTTTTAAGCAGCAGCCTGAGACAAATGCAGTACGGTCTCAGTTGCTGAGAAAGTGTTTCATTTGCACTAAATATTATGTTTTAACATGCCATTTGGTGTTTACTCTAATCCAAAAGCCTGAGCACCAGGGTGAGTGAACAGATTTTTGACATGGGTGGCCCTAGTGGATCCAGCTGAGTTGGGGATTTAGAGAAAAGGTCTGATTGTAGATTGGAGGACACGAAGCTTCTCAACAGGACTGCACAGTCAGGTGACAAATGGTGCCCCGGACCAGCCAAGTGCCAGAATGGGCTCTTAATCAATCAGAGATTACCATGGAGGTTCAGTCCTGACTGGCCCCACCCTGAGAGGCAGCCATCTGATATAACACAGTGCCAAGCCACAAAGCACACAACCTTTTCTCCTAGTTAGCACACCAATGCTACTGTTAATGTCATCTCATCAGTTCTGAAATGTGGACCCCTCACAGCAGAGATGTCTGTCTTTCTTTTGCTTGTTTATTATGACAGTAACGCTAAATCAAATGAGCTGTCTTTAACATTCCTCTGAGAAGGCTGGTGGGAAATGGTGATGTTGCAGTAAAACATCCAACCCTGTGCTTCTCTCCATCACTGGCCTAAGATGCAGCCCCCATCTTTGACACATGGCCATCTGTACTGGCATTTCAGGCAGTAAATAAGGGAGTGGAGGTTAGTGCACTCTCTGTTACGCCCAACCTAAGGCCAAGCCCTTACATTCTCCTCTGCACCCTGGGGCCCACCCTCACACGCCCCCTGGGGTCGACCCACACACTGCAGGGTCCCCAGGGGAGCATGTCAGGCTTTAGGTGTAGCACAGGCCTTCTGTCCTCTGTCTATCCCCCACCATCCATTGCTCCATCTCCCAACATCAATACGTTCATCTGTCCATCCCTACTATCCATCCATGCTCTCAGTCTCAAAGGCCTTTGTCATTCACCCATCTGCTCCACTTCTATTACTGCTATGTTTGTAAGTATGTCTCCATTTAATCATCTATTCTCCCATGACTCAAATGTATGATTTGTCCAAGAAAACTCATGTCTTGCATTAGCTTTTTTTTTATAAAAGAAAGCTTAAAGGTTTCTCGGGGTAATCGATATACTGCCTCAACCTCATCAGTGCAACACTGTCCTTTGGAATCAGAATCAGAAACGGGTTGATTGCCAAGTAGGTTTTTCACGTACAAGGAATTTGCTTTGGTGTTATTGGTGCAATAAAAACTGAATATAAAAATAAGTGAAATAAGACAAAGTAAATAAAATAAAATAAGATAAAAAAGAGATAGAAATTTGAAACAAAAAACAAAAAACAAACTGTACAGAATATGGATATTAGAGCTGTACACATGTGAAAGGTGTGCAAACATTAGCTGTGGGATGTGCAAAGCTCAGAGTATGCAATACAAATTGTCTTGGGGCTTATGTTAATATAATGTGTAGAGCCCTTGTGGCAGAGGTGGGGTTATGGGGGTATGTGTGTCCGAGTCAGAGGGGGGGGGGCCGTCCTTGCATCTTCATTTTCACTATTTCACTTAAATAACCATTATTACATCAGAAAATAGGATATGTTTGATCTCTCCCCTCTTTAGGAAGACATCATGAATCACCCTTTTGCTATTCTTGGGTTGGTGACAATTCATGTAAGTTGCAAAATAACCACACTAAAAGCAGACACCAACAGTAGTGCACCAAAACCCATTAAAACCTACTGAAATAGTGTCACATTGGCATTACGCCCGTGGAAAAACTGTCAATTCCCTGAAAAAAAAAGACCAATCAATACTCCCACCAATCACCCACAGATCCATCCATGTATTCACCCTGACACTCACTACCTGCATCTGTGCAAACCTTCGACACATTGATCTACGGATCTCCCCCCCCCCCTTCCACCATAATAGATGCTTGTGCTGATTCAGTCCCCACGGGATACAGGGATATCACACAGAAGTAACCCAGGACTGACAGAAACACTGAGTAGCAAGATTGAAGCGTGAGACAGCAGAAGAAAGGGAAAGAAAGTAGCATAAATGACAAACTAAAACCTGTCAGTCAAGATAGCCCTGCATGGTGAGAACAAAAATGGACACCTGTGTGAGGCCTGAGGAAAAACGACAGATTCTGTCAAATGAAGAGGCTGGATATCAAGAAGTAGTAACTACAAAAAAAAAAAAAAAAAAAAAAAGGCGGAAGAAGAGGGCGGGACAAGTGAGGGACAAAGACACGCAAGAAGAGAAGTGCTAAACAGGCAGATCAGCCGTGCAAACTAGTGTTTCCTGTGCAAGTATTGAGATGCAGATCCCACTTTCTCAGCTCATAATGGGGGCTGTCAGAAGTGTGTGTGTGTGTGTGTGTGTGTGTGAGAGAGGATGTTCCTGCAGGAGAGATTCTCACACATCTGCTAACCTGCTGCAAATGGGCCTCCATTGTCAGGTGGAGACCTGGCTGGAACGACCCCGACACCATCAGTGACGACTTGGGCTTCGCATGCAAATATGGAAACGTTCAAATGTTCCACGCTGATGTTTCCATGTTCATGGGGGGTGCCTGACCTGTCCTATAGATCTAGCTCAACGGGACAAGAATGCAACAACGTTTGGAGGAATGTAACATTCCTCGCTTTACCTAAAGCATAATATGTGTGCTATGCATTTCTATATTAAAAGTAATACAATAGCAAAGTCGTTTCCTAGAATGTGTCAAATGTATGGGTTTGAGGGGGTCTTTTTGCTCCACACTTTCATATTGTGTCATTGATGGTTTCTCCACTTTTAATAGAAACGTTACGCTGAAATGGAAGGAGAGTTGTGGTCGAAGCTTCTGAGGCTGTGTTTTACTAAGCAGCCACAACTCAGCTGAAATGATTTTAACTAGGCGCTGTTGCTGACTTGGGAGTTGGGGGATG
>JAVQJF010005942.1:0-33326 GCA_036023855.1 Gadopsis marmoratus
ATTGTACCAAAGGAGATTTTCTCCATTGAGGCCCAGTCTCTTAGGTAACCCCAGCGCTGCATGAAATGAGGAGAGGAAGAGAGCGAGAGACATGGAATGAGAGAAAGAGAGAGAGAGAGAGAGTGAGAGAGGGCGGGGAAATTGAGAGAGAGAGAGAGAGAGGGCGAAGGAAATGTAAAGGAGGTGGGAGGGCCGGAGAGAAAGGGTTGAAGAAGGAGAGGGAGAAGGATGCAGGATCAGAGGAGGCAGAAGCGGAGGGAGCGAAAGATGGAGAAGTAGGACAAGTGCGGTCAGACGTCGACAGAGATGCAGCTAAAACTCGACCCAGAACTGAGGGAGGAAGAATGAGAGGCGAGGATGTCTGTCGCACATGTAAGGATGAATCCTCTGTGGCTGAGAGGGACTTTATCACATGCTTTTTGCAGTAATTCTTGATCCAGATTTTAGGCCCCAAAGGGTCCAAATACTGGGCACTACTGCGCTTTTGTCTTCTTGTCTTTTCCCTTTTTTTGCTCTGAGCTGATATTAACTCATGTAAATTTAGGTATTACACCTTCTTTTTTTCTCTCACCTTTCAACAGGATGTGTCTTTTTGAAATGGGTTCCAGTAGCCAGTGTGGTAGCAGTACCTTAAAGAGAAGTGTGAACCAGATGAAGTTAGACCTCTGGGCCTCTTTTAAGACCAGAATGATCACTGATCACCACCTGTTAAGGAGGTGAAAAGGGATCTGCTATTATGGAGTTTTTGCCAGGAAAATGGAGGATACTACTTTGGCTAGCAAACTTTATTGCAAAGTTTTATCTATTACTTAAGAAGACGTTTCAACCATCCTTTCTTATCGGCATTTACTTCCATGTTCCTTCTACTATCTGAAGACCAAAGTCAAATGTTTTCCAGTTTACTGACTATAAGAATATGAACACTTTCATTTCAGCATTCAGATAACATTTAAAGGCTTTTTTCTTCTCACTTTTTAAACTATGTGGTGGATTTTCTGGCTCTGAGATGTAAACTTTGTTCTGAACAGAGACTTTAACTGTAAGGAGAGGACTCTCTGAAACTCTGCCATCCTTTGTGGCCATGCTGTTCTGCACCTCAATGGTGGGCACACAGCACATGGGGTTCCCATGAATAGGCCAGGCCTCACCAAAGACCACATCATTTGGATAAAGACGGGCTCCCACAGAAAGAGAAAACACCTCACGGAGCGAATCAGATAGAGATAAAATGATGCGTACGGCAAATCAGATTAGGGCGAGTCAGAGCTTTACTTTTTCGTTTTCAGGCTTTTTCCCCCCCCTCCTGCATCCAACTTAAATTTACTACCGCTGCTGCTCATGCGTCTCATAATACTGCGCTCTGCTGCTGTGCTGAGTTATCATCTCAGGCTTTTGTCCTCTTTGATCCGTGTGACCGTTGGGGGACCCACTTCTTCTTTTGTACAGGGTCACATCGCTGGCTCCCGTTGGACGGGCCTGCCCCCGGGTGGTGACCCCTTCGTTCATCATGATGTCACCCACACAGAGGACAAGCATGAGTTAGAGCTTTCTCCCTCTCTCTTTTCTCTTCTTCCTTTCTCCTTGCCTTCCCGCTCATTCCCCTGTTCTAGTCTGACCACCCTTGCCTTCTTGTCCACCCGTATGAAACTGTGCTCGGAGGAAGTGATATTTGGATTGAATCACACCATTCACTTTCTGGCGTTGAATTGAAGCTGAATTGACTTCAGCAACCTGAAATCGCCAGCCAGCAAACCAGGCCATGCGCCTGACCAGCCAAGTGTGTGTGTGTGTGTGTGTGTGTGTGTGTGTGTGTGTGTGTGTGTGTGTGTGTGTGTGTGTGTGTGTGAGTGTGAACATACCGATGACCAAGAGAAGGACGGAGGTCCGGAGCTGATTGTCCAAACGCAATTCTTGCGTCTGCCTTTGTGAAACCAGGAGTTGTGGATGGACATCACGCCCCTGACCTCTGAAAATCAGCGGGGGACAAACCACAATGGACGGGATAAAGCTCAGTGGCTTTGTGGGTGGATGAGCGAGAGACAGTGAAAGACAAACAGAGAGAGCGAGACAGAGAGGGAGATATCCAATAAGGGAGAGTGTGTGTTTATGTAAATGTAAAGCCTGTAGGAGCCTCTTTTGACATTTTTGGAGGTCAGCTCAACGTTTTTTTCCCCAAACCAGAATAGTTTAAAATTTGGCCTGTAAACAGAACAACAAGATGTAAACTGAAAAGTAATTTCTGCTCTTCAGGTCAGTCAGTCGTGGTTTACAAGACAGGCTGGTGAATAATTCATATCATCATTGGTTTGAAAAGCAATGGCACCAAATGGAGACAGCAGGTGGACGGCAGCCAAACGGGAAGTGAAGAGGAAGGCAATTCATTTATTTGGCAATTTATACAACACAAACTGGTCTACGTCAAAATCTGAAACAGAGCCCTACACATATTTTCACGTCAAATCAAACATTTTCCAAAATGCAAACTTTCTTTTTCACACGGTTTCAACTGAGTTTCAACAGGTTTTAACAGAACAAAAGTTGAAATTGACTTGATGCGTAATTATCCAGGTCAACTTTCAGGAAGAGAAAGGAAGAAATAACCCAACTGCCGGTGCCATTCATTTAAATTTTGTTTTGTATATTTGTCCTGCTCAGGTGCTCAAGCCTAACGCTCACACAGGCCAGGCTCTGCAGATCAGGGGCGTCACATTTTGGAAAGGGGGTTAGAGTCTGTCTGTGGAGCAGAAAGGGCTGAATAGCTCTCACCATGTTAAGTACAGTTGAATGTGTCCGGTTCGCACTTCAGCACCAGCGTCTAGAGAGGGTCTTGCTAAATTTGCAGTGGAAGGGGTGAGAGTGGCAGAAAAGGAGAGTGAATGGGGGGAGGGAGGTGTGTGTGTGTGTGTGTGTGTGTGTGTGTGTACTTACCCTCCCTGTGTTTGCCCCTGTGAATTTGCCTCTGTGTGTTTTTTCCCGTGTTTGACAAAGTTCAGGGGGCCAGACTTGGAGAAAGAAAAGGGAAAATGAGAGAAAGTAAAGGATTTGAATGAGGTGGTGAGAGAGGGAGTGAGACGGTGAGCGGGATGAAAAAGAAGGCAAAGATCTGACAGAGAGAGAGAGGACGGAGAGGAGGACAAGGGGGACATTTTTGGAGGGAAAAGAAGACCAGGCACCTTGAAAATTTGTGTGGGAAAATAGTCCACTGCATCACAGCACGAGTGGCGTAAATTGGTGATGTTTATAGATTGAAGCTGCAGGAAGCGACAATTCAGTCTGGGAAATGCGTATAGAGAAAGAGAAAGAGCGAGGGAGATAGAGAGCGGGAGAGGGAAGGTGGGAGGGAGATCAAGAGCGAGGCCGCATTAATATGCTAATGGGCTGTGTGAATGCACAACAGGCCCACTGACCAGGCTAATCACTGGTGGAGACACACTGAGGCTAATCCCTCACGCAGCACTCGCATTCACACACATGCAGGCACACATGCGCATCCAGTGCAGGTTAAAATATTTGGACAGTGTATTCCAGCACATTGGGTTTGAAATGAGTATGAGGTGAAATGGCTGACTTTCCATTATAAAATTGAAAAGTGAGGATGACTAGAGGAGCATCATATGTGGGTTGCAGAGTTACAGGCAAAGGATATGCAGCTGCAATATTAAATATGATTACTTAATTGAAGTTCATGCAACATTTACAATTATTTTGGTTAAGTTTAAGGAGAATGGGAATAATAAGATAAACAATTCAAAAATGTGTAGTTTGTTTGGATGCTGTATACGTCATAATTTATTTCAAAACCAGCGTGCAGGAATACAGAGGCAGTAATTGGAAAATGTGTCGCTGTCCAAATACTCAAACACATGAGGGAGAAGACAGGAAAGGAAATTTTATTTAAATCCCCAACCAGTGAATTCACACTAATGAACAATTTCAGACTGTTGCTTTTTGTCTCTTATACTTATGTTATGTAATGTGTGTGTAGTTATTATTATAGGAAAAACTGACGGAGAATAAAATAATAAAAATAAACTTTCAAAAGCAGTTTTGGTGTTTTGGTCTCTGGAGCTCATTGGCACATCTGAACAGTAAAAAAATAAAAAGCTTTTTATGACTTCAAAAATACATTAATTCAACCTGCAATTTTCAACTGTTGCTGATCGAATACCTTGCCTGCCTGTCAACATTGTAATGTAAAAAATAAAACCTTGTGAAGAAACTTTGTGGATATGATTTTGTTTTGTTTGTTTTCCCACTCGGTAGTGAAATAAATGGACAACAGTGGCTGTTAATGAGTGCAAGAAAAGTGTATACAAAAGTTTAATATCTTTAAACGCATGTATGATTTATGTCGATAACATGGTGCGTACTAGGGTCCATGAATTTTGTGTAATGCCATTTTATCCCCCTTGAGGGTGATAAAGCATTAAAGAAAACTTGCATTCAACCTCAGGAGGGTGGGACAAACCCCCCGACCATGAAAGACTTTGAGATCAAAATTCTTTTGTTTCCAAACAGGCATTTCTGAAACAAGGCAGGTGTGTAAAACTGTGAACACACAAACATATATGATGCCTCATTACAGTTTACGGACAAAAGAAAATCATCTTGGCACTGGGTGGAACTCACTGAGAAGAGCAAATGGGGAGTAGCTGGAGCAATCGGAACAGAAACAACGGAAAGAGAACTCTGACCAGTTGGCTAGTGGAAATAATCAGATTTGAATGCACATATATTATGTTTTTAACATGTAATATTGTCAACTATAAATCTAATCACGCTGTATATACTAGTATATGTATATAGTGTACATAAGCACCTACGTGCACTGTTTGCACTCTGCGCACTTGTTGAATTCTTGTTCACAATTTACAGAAACACTTTGACTTGTATATATTACATATGTTGTTGTTCATGGTTGCCTTCATATTTTCAAATTTTCCTGTCATGTCCGGCCGCGTTGCCCTTGTCTTTAGCTGTGTGTCTATTTCTATCTTCCTGGTTATTGTTCGTGGAGCTGGGAGTCAAGTGCCTTGTACGCGTAAACACATTTGGCCAATAAAGCTGCTTTTCTGATTCCCACGCGGGGCTTTGGCGTGAAACTGCCACGAAGGAAAAGTGGGACCCTTGACTTTGCAGCTCCAATGAGTCTGCGCCGCACGTGTCTGCCAACAATGTGTGCACAACGTCTCTGAAAAATATTGAAGACGACGGGATCACATGTACAGGGTTGATTTGTTTGCCAGCGCAGCAGGCCAGACCAATGGGCCGGGTGACCTCCAGTAACCTTCCCAGGCAGCTGCCATACTGGGGCTGAACTTGCCTTGACCCCTTGACCCCTTGACCTGGACGTGTCTCCCTCTCGCCCAGCAGCCACATGTGAGGCTCGCAGGCGACCTGGCCGCACACGCAGCCCGGGTCCTGCCTGTAAGAGGTCAGGCTGCGGTGTCGTGCAGCGATTCCGAGCCCACGTTGAACTGTCAGAGAGCGCTGAGGCAAAACGCTCCACCACCATCATGTTTTCATCCGTGCAGGGAGGGAGGGAGGGGTGACTACGAGACGAAGTGGGGGGGGAGAGACAGACACACACACACACACACACACGGGGCCTAGTCGCCACATCTTTTCATGCGAAGAAGCTGTGCCGCTAAACCGTCAGTAATCCGTATTTCTCTGCACTGAATATACATTTAGGGCGTGTTGCTGGTCTGTGGCGGGGACGATGAGATGGAGCTGCAGCAACCGGCGCTAAACTGCCTTGTTCTTGTTCTCCGTCGCTCTCCTGCGAATGCATTCGAGCTAACTAGCTTGTTGGCTAGGCTAGGCGGCTAAACGTAGTTAGCTGTAGCTTGTTTCGCCAGGTTGCAGCGGGCTTTGCATCGTTTTAACAAAATGTACCGCCAGAGACCCGTTCGCTTTAAACGTCATGCCGAGATGTGTAATGACTTGATTTGCGTTGGAGAGTTGCAGCTAACGCGAGCTCAATTAGTTTTACAGTAGGCACGAACATTTCAAATGCTAGCTAGTAACGTTAGCTAGTTTACGAGCTGTGCGATGGCGTTAGCCATCAGTCGGGGCTCCATCTATATACGTGAATGGGACATTCTCTTCGCGGTGCTGTACCAAGACAACGTAGTCGGTGTTTGGGGCTCAGTGGGCTATTTCTTATTTATTATGTAACCCCGGGACTTTGTCCTGTGTTGGCTCAGGACGGGACAGTCCTGGCATCAGCTGAACAGCTGGCGGCTTTGCTAGGTTTGTGTAACGTGAACGTTACATCAAACGCCAGAAATGCATCAAACACACAAATGTTTCTCTTGACGTGCAACAGACAGCCCATAACCGTGTAATGGACCGAGCCACGCACGTTTTGTTTTATACTTGTGTGACCGAATGGTCATTAACGGACTCTGTGCCACATCATTGTCTTTCGTGTGTTGGAATTTCAGACCCGTTTTTGGTTTCCCAAAACAACTCCGGCCCGGGCCTCAGTCCGCGGTCTAGAGTTTGACAGCGGGCTGTTTGAGACGGAGGCGCGTCGGCGCGCAGCTGCCAGCCAGCTCCTGTGCCCCAGCCACCACCATGGGAGACAGCAGAGGTGAGAGAGAAGTAACCGATAACATCAGTGCAACAACATAAATGTCTAGCAACTAATGCTGATAGTTACCTCCAGCTTTACATATTATACACGCACGTTGGTTATCATGGCTGTTAAGGTGAAACATAGACTTGCTAAAATGATGGAACGTTGAAGCTTTTTAACAGCTGTCTTCCATAAACATACAATCATTTGAACTAAGTCAGTCAGGGTCTGTTGCCCAAATTACCACCCCACCATCTCTTTAAAGCAAAGTGCATTTTAATATAGTTTGGCTTCTTTGAAATGGAGTTTTCTGTGTGTTGGAACGTTGTCCCTTTTCAGCATGACAGGTCTATTGTAATACACAGCAGAGTAGCATCTTAATGTTACCGTGACTGTTTTGAGAAAACTGTCTTAGGAAAGTATAGAGTTCACTGTTGGGCCTGGTGTGTATTTACCTCAATCCAAAACACCTTACAGTAACACGAGAGCAGTGTATCAAGGTTCCACCAGCAGGCTTGGAACCTCTATTCCTGCACCAGGAAAGTAATGGCAAACCAGTGTTTAGCTACACGCGGCTCTCACTGTGCACCTTGAAGTCAGTATTCCTTACAAGGGCTTATTTAGAGCACTTGGGTGAAATATGTGACAGAGGTTGAGTTGTGCCACTATCAGAAATTAATTGGAACGTGCAAGGAAAAAATAACTTTAAATTAAAAATGAGGAGAAGAGAAATGTCTTTAAAAGCACGATTCCTTGTGTTGATAAGTGGTCACGTGGTTGTGCGAGCACTGTCCTCCATGGGCCACAGGCAGTGGTTCGTGTGAGCGTATGATTGGTTTATTTCTTTCCAGTGTGTTTGAGGCAAGAAAAATAGATTAGATCAAACACCGACCGAGTACACAGCCCGAAGCAGCACACGCCTAGCTGCAGAAGGAGGTGCCATCGAAATGCAAAGCACAGCATAAGCAAAAATACATAAAACTGGACTCATAAAAAAGCATGATCGAAGATTGGTAAAATCAACACTGTCTCCTCTTTTAAGGTTTGCCATCACTTCCCAGCACTGGGGGGGGGAACCATAGTAAAGATGGCTATATACCAACATGAAGTTAGTCTGTTATTTCATGTTTGAATAAATCTGAAGCAAATAGGGACCGAATGTTCACCAGATTCAGATCAGAGAGGCAAAGAAGAGTTGTAGAAAACTGAAATGTTCTTTTTCTTGATTGCACACCTGTCAGAGTAAATTCATACCTCAGGTAAACCAAAAGGTGCATAACTACTCTACCAAATCTTGCCCGTAGTTGTCCAGTGCAGTTTCATTAGGGCGCCATACTCACCGTACGCTCATTGTTCAATGAGGATGTGTTAAGTGTTAAGCAAAATATCTTCATTGCCTCATTAGAAGTTGCAGTCAAGATGGCTCTACAGTTTTTTTGTTGTTTTCCTGTAAAATTCAAGTAGTGCAAACCTGCAACATTTGATTGACGTCACAGAAAATAGACCCCAGAAGGGCTTATGGACCAACAGCTTCTCTTGATAAATATAAAACATGAAGTTGTAAAATGAAAAGGAAAGCAGCAAGGTTGCTTGTACTTGCAGAAATATTTGTTTAACCAGGGATGATCAATATATTTGCAAATTATTGGATGTATATCAGCTTTAAACTGTGCCATCTCATTATTATTCTTTTAATTAATTTAACTATGATATTTGTGTTTGATGAGAATAAATTAAGATGTTTCCCTTTTTAAATAAACCAAGCCAAAAAATAAAACCACCCGTATAGCTTCTAATAATAAGCTGAGACTCTTTTGTACCACATTATGCTCATTAATGATTATATTAGCTATCTGCAAATCCTCCCCCTTGCTGTCTCTTATCAGATTGCCGCAGCCCAGACAGTTCGTCTGTGTCCTCCCCTCCATCGGGGCAACACTCGCCTTCGCTGGCTCCCTCAGCCGCAGCTTCCATGACCTCCCTGCCTCCCGTCACCACCAGCGGGGTCAACAGCCCCATCAGTAGCATCGGCTCCCCCTTCTCCGTCATCAGCTCTTCACTGGGCTCGCCCTGCCTACCTGGCACACCATCGGTGGGCTACGGCCCCATTAGCAGCCCTCAGGTAAGGGAGTAGTACTATTGTAGTTCAGGGATATTATTTGAACACATGGTCCTGTTCTGTCACAGGTCAGATTTTGTTTAGTTTTCTGTGTTTTACACATTTTGCTGTGTACAGTTTTGAGATTCAGCCACTGTGTAGGATTTACAGTGTGACTGCAATAAAAAAAAAAAAAACCTTTTTAATTCCTGAAAATGTTTTTAAAAAAATGTTTCTCATTTCAGTTTCATGATTAAGTTGTGGGATTTTTGAAACATTAATGCGTATTTAATTTACAAATATTGCTGTGTTAATATATTTTGTCCGTCATCACAGAAGTGTTGATATGTTTGTCGTTATGTCTTTTTTTCCATGCCATACGTGTTTTGCTACAGATCTTTCTTTCTTTGGTTTTGCCGTCACTCGTCTTTCTCTTGTCTGTTGCCTTGCTGTTTACATGCCAGATGCCATGAGTTTTGTTTTTCAGATCGTATCTTCTCTCTTCTTACCAGTTGGGAGGAACCTTTAAAACACGGGGTACATCTCACTGCGACCTTATGTGTTTTGTGTGGTCTTGGTGACGATGTTAACCATTTCCTTTACATTCTTACAGAAGTAGAAAGAGAATCATGAATTTCCTCAGAAATGTCGTCGTCGTGTTCACCTTCTCCTCTCTTGTTCTTTCAGATCAACTCAACGGTGTCCATGTCAGGGCTCCATGCAGTGAGCAGCTCTGATGATGTGAAACCTCCACTGGGTTTGAAGCAGCTGTCGGCCCACAGCCCAGGGCCGATGCTTTCCCAGAAACGCCTTTGTTCCATCTGCGGAGACAGATCCTCTGGTGACTGGACACCTTAAATACAACCCCTATTTTCTGTGCCTTGCCTTTTGAGTTATGGCCAAACAGTGTAAACAATTCAGAAGCCCTGAGGTACTTTAACATTTCAGCCTTGAAACACATTGTCTTCCCTCTTGTCTTACATCTTTGGCTCTTTTCCTTCTTCCTTCCCACACCCTCCAGGGAAGCACTACGGTGTCTACAGCTGTGAGGGCTGTAAAGGCTTCTTCAAGCGTACAGTGCGCAAAGACCTGACCTACACCTGTCGGGACAATAAAGACTGTATGGTGGATAAGAGACAGAGAAACCGCTGCCAGTACTGCCGCTACCAGAAGTGCCTGGCCATGGGCATGAAGAGAGAAGGTGAGCAAGCAGGGGCCCTTCAGCACACCCTGTAGATGCCTCGTTCTCGGCTCCTTCTGGCCATGACCCCTAAAATGAAGCTATTTCAACTCTTCAGACACACAATTTGAGGTTTAAATGCACAGACTGGTGCATTGTCACGCCAATTATCTTTTTAATGTTGGTTTTAAATACTCTTTTAGTTGATAAACTATTTGAAGACGTCTGTTTAGCTGACTGAGGGCCATTACAAAGATTTCTT
This sequence comes from Gadopsis marmoratus, assembly GCA_036023855.1. NCBI lineage: Eukaryota > Metazoa > Chordata > Actinopteri > Centrarchiformes > Percichthyidae > Gadopsis > Gadopsis marmoratus. Next base: position 10,124 of record JAVQJF010005942.1, read on the forward strand.
GATTTCATAAAATAGTCATTGGTAGCAGAGAAGCTGTGGTGCATATCTATTAGGGATAGATGGATTAGCTTTTGATTTAGCCTTGCAGCAACACATATTATGAGATGTCCACTCCAAATCTGGTTTCAAGAGTCAAGTGTCAATCTAAAGTTTTGCCAACTTCACTTTGGCCCGACAAGGACTGCCTCGTTCAAATTCAACATTTCAGTGCTGCACGTCATTAAAAGTCTCCCTTTCTGGAGGCCCTTCTTCACGCGTTTGAGAAATGACAGCCTTGTTTTGCCCAAAACTGGAGGACACAGCTAGAGTACCCTTTGCAGCCCTCAGTGTTCTATAATCCATTGAATGCCCCCTTTGAGTTTTTTGATGCTTTCACTATGACATTTAAGAGTTATAGCTGTTGATCAGTGTTAAAAAATCGTCATTATATCCGCAGTGATTCAGTGTTGTAAAATAATAAAGCATGAAAATGTCCAAGGGGGTTTAAATACTTTTTAATAGGTTCTGTTGTGTAACGGTGTGTTTAGGCAATCCCTGTCAACTCACAGTCCGGACGAATCATGTAACCGTGTCATATTTACTAGGTGTTTGTCCTCAGATGGCCATCTGTCAGCAGTAAATACCTGGCATGATTATCACCCAATGAAAAAGCAGAAACTCCAATGTTCGCTCTTGTTAGCAGCTATTGAACTGATTCCCAATGTGTTTGAAATGAAACACCAAACTTTACAACTCCTATCACTATCATGGAATTGCCTGACTTTACCACTCCATAATTACATAGTATATCTTTATTATATTAGTGGCAGTGATGAGATATAGCTCCTTTTTAATTGTGCAAAGAGGAAACCGACGCATTCACAGACAAACTACTGATCTGTATGATGTGTCTCGTACTAGTGTCTTAACACTGAAAATCACATTTGATTTCGGTCTGAGATTATCTGCTGCGAAGTCTCTTAGAGTTGAGCAGTGTAGGTAAACTAACTGCACAGCGTATTGTGCTTTGTCATATTAGATTATTAGATTAGGATTGAAACCCCCAGCACGTCACAATGCTACTTACCTGATCATAACTCACTTATGTGTAATAAGTTGCTGTGTGGTCACTGTTGTCACCTGTAAATACTGAGCCTAACATTTTAACATCACCCATAACCTTAAATGAGACCTTATACCGAATCTTAAATGGTAGTAAGCCAACGCAGCCGTAAATTATAGCATCAATGTTGATATTTTTCCATTGCATTTGAACTAACTTCAGTAATATTATATTTGTGCAGTAGGGGATAGACAGAACGAGCACAGAGTGGTAGAGAGGGAGATGGGGGTGGGTAAGCCTTGTAAACACTAACCCCCTTTCCCCCTCTCTTCCTCTTTTTGTTTTCTCTCGTTCTCTCTCTCCCCCCCTCCCTCCTTCTGTAGTGGCCAAGATGAACGACAGATGTAAGGAGAAGCGGGAGGGAGGGGTGTGTGACTGTGTCTGTATGAGTGAGCGAGAAGCATATAGATATTACCTTGCATATCTACGAGAAGGAGCTAGTTTAAATTGTTTCTTTCATAGTTTGTTGCCAGTGCTGAGACGTGGACCAGTGCCAGCCTCGAATCACTTCCCCATGTTGTTGTTTTTTTTAACCTTTATAAATCCAGGGAAAGTTTTCTGAGTGTGCACACTCCTTTTAATCATCATCCTGCTTTACCGTAAAGTTTCTTAGTGTTTATTTCCACCTGGGTGCTGCCCAGTAAGGTCACAGTTACTACAGTCGTCCACAGAGCAGTTCCACTTCTGTTCAGGGACATTCATTTAACTTGTTTAAGGTGTTCATTGAGTTTCCCACCCAGATTTTTCAGCCAGTCTTGTCTGTCAACACAAGCACTCTTTTCAAAATTCATGCAAACCTTTTTGAAAAATGTCAATTTGACGAGACTGTCGGTTAATGCAGTGCTGTTTGTACACATTTGGACGGTGACATTCTTTGTTTTTACATTTTAGGCTGTTCACGTTCGTATTTGGTGTGTCTTGGCCTTTTTCGATTTATATACGTCCAATTTTAGGACAAGTCTGATTTTAACATAACCAAAGTAACCAAGTTTGTAGGGTCTAACAGTGGGATGTCCTTCACCGACCAAGCCAGTCCCATAACCTCAGTCTGTGTCTACTGATGTCTGTGGGTGGTAGACTGTTGACAGTCTTTGACTACAATGGATTTGCAACAAAATATTAAATGTGATGACTTTAACCATGTTTATTTTATCTGTCCAATTATCTTTGGTCCCCTAAAACTGGAGAACTGTGTATTAAAAACCCAATACAGTTAATCGGAAGTGGATAAAACGCTCCATACGTATTTTGCTACATTGCAAGAAAAGGGAAAATACAGTGTAATTGTAGGACGTTGTATTAACTGGATTTACATGCGCTCAAATAAACCTGATTACTGTTGATTTCTTGAACTTTATTAAAATGAGAAATGTAGTCTTCTTAATCTGGGTAAGGGATTAAGAGAAACCTTGAAAAACTTAACAATGAAAATTTAAATCATCAAAATGCCTACTTTCAGAAAACCAACATAAGTTCATCATAATTCCCTCCTGAATGTCACTTTAAAACAATTAGTTAATTATAATAATAATTTCTGTTGCGTAGGTCTTATATGTTGGGCCTGAAAGAAGAATGAAAGACAGTATGAGAGAATTTTCATTTATCATGAATTGTGCATATCTGTGTCTCTTTCCTTATTCTTTTTACTTCTTTCTTTTTGTGTACCAACATTCTACCACACCAACCTTTCTCCTTAATTTCTCCTCTTCTCCTCTCCACTTATCTCACTTTATCCATTCTGTTGTGTGGTGGCATATTTATACCAACTCATCGCCTCTTCTTTCGTCATTTCTTCTTCCACTACCTTTCATTCTTTCTTTTGCGGTGTTCTTCCTGTTCTCTTTAATTATATTGTATGTTCATTTCCTGCTTACTCAAACTGTTTGCTTCTCTATCCTTGTTCTTGCACCTTTCCTGCTTCTCCGTTCTTTCATGTTTACCTCCTTTCACCCATCCTCCCCACCAACATGTTGTCTTTTCTGCTCTTCCTACTCTGTCCCCTTTTCTTGTCCTTCATTGTTTTCTTCTGTCCTCCTTTCTGTCCTCCCCAATCCCCCGTCCTGCAGCCGTCCAAGAGGAGCGGCAGAGGAACAAGGAACGAGAAGGCGAGGTGGAGTCGACTAGTGCGGTGAACGAGGAGATGCCAGTGGAGAAGATTTTGGAAGCGGAGGTGGCTGTAGAGCAGAAGACAGAGCTTCATGCCGATGGAAGCTCAGGCGGCAGCTCTGTGAGTAGTCTGGAAGGTGGAAATTAACCACAAGCATTTTAACAGTTGCATAGTTTCAGATGCAAATATTGAACATATGAGATGATGGTCATCTTATATATTTGTTGAGTTTATTCAAATATACAATTGAGCTTATATTTGTTTAAAGACTGCAGGATTAGTTTAACAATCTTCGCAGACTGTTGGTTTGATTTGTACGGTGTGTCTTAGTCAAGTTATTTGATGAAATAATTACCAATAATCCTCTAAATCTGCTTTCCTCAGCCCAACGACCCTGTCACCAACATCTGTCAGGCAGCAGACAAGCAGCTCTTCACCCTAGTGGAGTGGGCCAAGAGGATCCCACACTTCTCTGAGCTGCCCCTGGACGACCAGGTCATCCTGCTACGTGCAGGTAAGTGCTCAGTTTGGCTCTAGAAGGTTTAATGAATCACTAGTGATTCTGCTGATAGGTTGTCTCCTCCGCTTATTAGTTGTGGCCACTACCATGTCCCCACGTGTTGAGCCTGTGCCTTCTTTGTGTCGTGCAAATGTGGTCAAACACCAGCCGACACAACACTGCACTCCCAGCCTTCATAGTTCTGAAAAATGAAGAAGAAAAAAAAAATTGGTTTGACATAAACTCTGGAAAGATTTCTGTGTTCCTTCTTGATAGTGGCTTCAGAGTTTTAACTTGCACTTGCAGAATATAAAAATAAAGGGAAAGTAAGCAAATGGTCTGCCAATAAGTATAAAATCAGAATCCCGTATGTTTAGCCCTTACATAATCAGATTTTTCAAGGTTTTGTCCATCATGTTTCACTGTGACATCTCCTAATGCATAATTTCATGTCCCTCGTGTATGTAAATGTCAAGACATTGTTTGACATTAGACACTATTAGACAGTGTTATTATAAGGCAATTTTAATCTTTTACACCAACAACAACTGTAGTTTTGAATCATCTCCTCTCTACACATTGTCAAGAAAAACAGAAACAACATTGCATGCGCATGCATGACTTTTTTGCAGGACTGTTTTTTTTTTTTGATATTGTCAGGAAATCTGGTAGAACAAAATATTAGGCTCCACAATCTCAAAAGACCTGGATGAATCATTTGTAAAGAGAAAATACTTTCCTTTGCATTTGATAAATTAGGACCAGGAACATTCAGTCATATCAGTTAAGAAAGAAGAAACAGCACAATAGTAGAATATTCAGATGTTTTTATTCATTACAAATATTCGGACACCAACTCTTCAACAGGCTGGAATGAACTCCTGATTGCATCGTTCTCCCATCGCTCCATCTCGGTGAAGGACGGGATTTTACTGGCCACTGGCCTGCATGTCCACAGGAACAGTGCTCACAGTGCAGGTGTTGGAGCCATCTTTGACAGGTAATACACAGATGCATGTATGCACAGCCAGCATCACTCTGACAGACATACCACATTAGTGATTTCCCCAGCATTCAGAAGGTTCGGTGGGCGACCCAACTGGAGAGGACATGCCACCATAAAAAATATTGTGTTCACTGGAGAGTTGTAGCATTATGTTATTTATGTGCTTTTTCAGAGGCCTTTTTTACTCAATATTGAAATCCAAACTGCGTAGGATCCCTGCTTAGAATAGATCTGCTTCTACATTTTAGGACCTCCTACTCTTAGGCTGAAAATAGACCGACCCTGATAAGCCAGGTAAAATCCACAATCCTCTTGAATTCACCTCGTAAATCCACATCGGTCCTAACGGCTTGATGAAGAAAGAAAGAACGCTTTCTGTTATTTATCCACATGGATTTATTTGCCTCTAAAGGTTTCACACTCACTGCTTTCTGTAATCTAAGCAAACATATTATTCAGGTTTTAGCTTGCTTAGTGACTTTAGGATTTAGGATACTGTGTCGTCATCTTTGGTTGGCTGCAGCTGCTGTGTTCTGCGCTGGCTGTGATTGGCTGAGAGACTTTCCTTCTTTAGTGCTGCCTGTAGGGTGACAGCGCATGTTGGGGAGGCTGGTGACTAATGCTTACCCATAGACATGCATGCACACACACTCAGTGGCAAAGCACCTATTGCAGCAATTGGTCGTGTGATAATGGCTGGATAATGTACAACACTAACATGTGAATCTAATAGGAACGTCCCTTAAAATACTTTAGGACGTGTTAATGCAATATTTTACATCCCATTATTGTGCAGAACGTTGTAAAGGCCGTGGATATAGTATATCTTGGGGTTACATTTTCTTCTCAACTGACCACAGAATAATTGTTTTGTGACCTCATCTTGACATAAGGACCCTTGTTGAACCAGACTGTCGTGATCATTAGATTCAAATGCATCCAATTTTTAAGTCTAAAAATAAGCTTGTTAGTTTTAGATCCCAAAATACGTGTTCCATGAACACTGGCAAACAAAACAAAAACATAATTATACCTATGGTCTCTACAGCCTTCTGCATTATTGCATCAACCATCAATTATTAATTAATAAGTGAAATTACATGTTTTTGTCATATCATTAGAAAACAGTAATGCAATAACTCAAATTTTAAAAAATGTTATTGGTAGGAGTTTAACGGTTGTTTCAGAATATGTTATTTGATTAAGATGTGACACTACTTATGCTGCAATACATGCTGGTTCATGTCGTAATGGGATGTTACTGCATTATCCAGGAGTTTATTACATCAGCAGGTTTTAATACATCTTGAGTGCTTCGAGCGAGACATTTTTTCTGTTCATTACATTATCACAGGAAAACTTTTAGACTTCACAACTCACAAAATCACAACGTGTCAATTCACTGTTAATTACACAGTAGTTACATTGTTATAAAGGGTTAATTTTGCCTAGAAATCCAGTCAGATTTAATCAAGCTAACTAGGCTCATGGAAAATGGCTCAATGATTTTCTTCAGATATGTATTAATTTTCTCATAGCACTGCTCTCTTCTAGCAGCAGGCTTTTGATTCAGCTTCGCATCAGCATCTATTTAAAGCTACCGAATCATATTTTATCAAGGAGGAAGTAAATAATGGAAGAATATAATTTCTTTGTAATGCATTACTTAAGATGGACGTGTTTCTTGCTTGGCCCTGAAGTGCAAAGCACAACAGCCTTTAACAAAGTAACTGAACAAAGCAAGGAAACACAACAGAATAACATAACACAAACTTTCAGAAAACTCAACATTTTACAAACTGGAAAGGGTCGGTACCTACTATTTTTGTTTTGACATTGTAGCCATCCAATCAATGACAAGAACGACAAAGACAGTAGGCACTTCTCCATTCAGATTTGCTGATTTCTGTTTTGTTGGGTTGTTTTGTGTTTCTTAAATGTTGTATTTTGCACTTCGAACCTTGAAAATATTTCACACAGTAGGCTCAGTTCAGCGAAACTTGCTTAAAGTCCAACTGAAATCACATTTAGTCATCCGTTTTGTATATTTTAAAAGTGTTAATAGTTTTTTGTTATTAAAAGGATGAAAAGGGTTTTTGCGGCAATATCAGAAATGCTCCTTATCATCTCAACCAGCTGAAGGGGCATGACTGTGCTCGATGTACAGCAGCCTGTAGGCTGCCAGAGAGCCAGCGTTACACGGTACGGAAGGAGGGACGAAGTAAACAAACCTGCACTGCAGCCTGAGCTGAGCAGCTAATTAACTATCTAGCCTGTAAACTGACGTTAGCAGTGCACTTTTCCCAGGTGAATGTTTGTTGTATGGTGTCTTGTTCAACCAGCTAAAGTGCAGAACAAGATGTGTGTTGTTGTTGTTTGTAAGTTTGATAAGAAGGAAACTTTAGCAGGAAATGTAAAGTGTTGTTATTCAGAGTCTGACTCTTGGCTGCTATTAGGCTCATTGTGACCATCTGCTCTGCTGATGGTAGAAAACGGACGTTACTGCTTTATTCAAGATTTGATTGGCTGTATCGAAATAAGATCTCCATCTACGCAGACTGATACAGAACTGTAAATTTCTCCCTTTTGGTTTCAGATTTTTTTTTCTCGATGGAAAACACAGGACAGGTGATTTACACTGTAGCAGACCAAAATAAAAATAAATTAAAATTCTGTTGGACTTTAAGTTACTTTCCATGATGTATTAATGTTTAGCTAGGAACACCTATTAAAGGTTGAATCTTAATAAGTTTTCACTTATGAACAGTTCTATGTGTACTAATGGTTTTGTGCTGTTATGCATTCAGCTCGTAGGATTTATCATAACCTCCTTTCTGCTTATTTTAATAAATGTGAAAATAGTGGTGCTTTATGTAAGACTTCACTTTATGATGTCATAAGTGATCAGATGTTTATCAGAGGTCCACATTTAGCAATATCAGGGTTTGGGTGCAGGCACGAAACATGCGAACAATCTCCATGCATACTATTTAAGTATATTTAAACATATCGGAGTTTGTAACACTGCAGATTTTCACCATGTGAAATCATATGTAAGCATTTAATAATCTGTACAGTTGAAAGACTCAGAAAACAGACAGAATTCTGTAATAACAATGTAACTGTGTAATGACATTGTAATAACACATTGTGATTAAATACACAGGGCGCACAATGCCGAGGTTGGGGCCATATTTGACAGGTAATTACGCAACTACACAAACACTTTTCTTAAACCCCTCCTCTCGAGTCAACATTGGAACTAGTCTCACATAGCCAGACCTACCTCCACACACCAGTTTATTGCTGTGCCAAAGCTGGAGACAGGTCTGGCTGAACCCATTATCATTCTGGTATAGGGGAATAAAACGCTGTAGCTCGTTTGTATTTCTTTAAAACAATCACAATAGTTTTGGGCAGTGTTAAGCCCAGGATGCAGCAACTGTGCCCTGCAAAATAGTGTAAAAGCTAACACGCAGGGGAGGAGACTTCCGACTCAAATAGTTGTCCAATGTCGGGCTTAAACCCACAGCGTACTTCTTGTAAGTCAGACTACATCAAAACAAACACAGAGCGAACCCCTAAAGGTAGAAACCTTTAGGCTTTTCCACAGCTTTGCAGAACATAGCCCGTCTTCGCTACAAGATATTCGGAACAAGATCCAATAAGAATCGTTTGACTCAATCGCTCAGTGAACTCTAGGAATGTGCTTAGTTGATGATGATGATGACAAAGAGCAGTACTGAATTTTGAATATGAATTCAGCACCATATTTTGTTTGCGGCTGTGACTTCTAAAAGCATCGTCCAAATGCCTGCAGAACACTTTTCATCTTTTGCCCATTGACAATGCCTTCTCTTACCAGGCCAAATGCTTGTTGAGCCTTGTCAGACCATATTGAGCAAATCCAAATGTGTGTGCTGGCTTTGCGGCGCTAGCTTTCCCACAGCATTATTGGTGGGATGTGGTTGTATGACAAAATACTCCTATTACTCCACTGCAGTTGATTTACATGCTGTAATTTACTGTTGAGCCTTCTGGAGGTGTTGTTGGATGATACTCCCCCTCTGATGGGAAATGCCCATTTTAACATTAATGACGTACACGCTGGGTGCGTACCAAAGACCACTCCTCCACTTTCTCAACAAAATATGAATAAAACATTTACTCATTATGTTGGGTGTGTATAAAAACCTTGGCAATGACATTGTGGGCCTGGGCGGTGTCTGTTAAAATCAGACCATGTCATTAAAAGCAGATGTCCATTTCTGATGATGGACTAGCAAATAAACTGTCCCTAATGGCCATCACTTCTTTCCCCTCACCCCCTGGTCTGCATAGTCCTTTCCTCTTTCATGTAAGTCATATTCCTGGCATGAGAGCTACGTAGTTTTAGGATGCACTTCTGGCCCTTTCTATGTATTATTGCGCTACACATCAAGCATGAGTACTCTGTTGATTGAAAATATATTTATATGTTGGTAAGTTTGAAGGATAAGTTAATAAGCCTTTGGTATGTTTTCTATTTTCCCCATGTCAAGTTTTTGTTTCTACTGCTTGCATGGATTGTTCTTGAATAACAGGGCACCTATCTTAGTCCCTTATTTTTAAGAATGAATGGACAGCATTTAAAGTATAAAGTATACTACCCAAAAAGCTCTTAATTTTTGCATCAACACTTTACATCTAAAGTAAAATGACTTATTAGCGATGCGTGTGGATAGCAGTTTTAAAATTGAGGTTGTTGACCAAACCCTTGGCCCACCCAAAATGATCCACTTTTGAGTTGTTAAATTATATTAAACATGACCAAAAGGTCAATGGTGTCTTTATTCCTTTCTGTGAAAACCTGTCACTTCTACAATCACTTTTTTACACATTTGCTTACACAGCTAATTCTGAGGATAACAAAGATAAGCAGCCATTGAATTAAGTATGAAAATCCAAACAGCCGCACCCAGAACTCACCACCATTTGGTGGCAGCAGTTTTCCACCACGGCAAGTTTTTAACTAGTGCTTCTTTCCCCCCTGCAGAACCAGCAGTTCAGCCATGAACAAGTACTAACCATAAATAACAATGTGATTATGGAGTCTGCTCCCTCTGTCTCTCTTATGCCCCCCTCTTCCTCTTGTTTGAATTGCTTTCCTGCTCTTTTTTTTTTTTACTCTTCTCCCATCCTTTCCCTTGCTTCTTCTCTCTTCCCTAATCTGGTATTGTCCTCATGTCTCCAACCGGGATTTCCCCCTGCAAATCTCCTCTCCTCTCCCCTCTGCAGGGTTTTGACAGAGCTTGTAAGCAAGATGAGAGACATGCAGATGGACAAGACAGAGCTGGGCTGCCTTCGAGCCATCATCCTCTTCAACCCAGGTACACAGACAGGTGGAAGGTTGAAGATCATGTGGAATATGTCACTAGGGGTCGGCAAACAAAAGTAGACAATTCATGTCTTGAAGAAAGTGATGGAATTTCCAAATGGGGAAACATGTAACGTGTTTCATTCCCGTATAGAGATAATGTCAATGTTCTCTGTTTTCACCTGAAGATGCCAAGGGTTTGTCCAACTCCAGTGAGGTGGAGCTCCTGAGGGAAAGGGTGTACGCATCTCTCGAGACCTACTGCAAACAGAAATACCCCGATCAGCAGGGCAGGTAAGTTATAACACACAGACATACTGAAAAGTAAGGTGAGGTTGTTGGTTGTGACTGGTGGCACAGTTGTATTTAGGCACAAATCTGCCTTTGGGAACTAGACTTTATATTTCACACAGTCTGCTACAGGGCATAGCTGCTGATGTTGCATACCTGTATAATTGTGTAATGTCATGGGCAACATGAAGGACTGTCACAAAGTGTGATTGATTGGTTTTTACCAAGCTAGTACTTTTTACATACTAGTATTCTCTTAAACAAAGCTGGCGGAAGAAGTTATAAAACATACTGTCACTCATCTTGCAAAACCTGCCCACACAGATAAAAAAGGATACATTTCATTTCTTCGGAATTGTTGTGGTCAGTTTACACGGGTCATTCCTCACTCGGCTGTCCTTCTCATCCCTCCCTCCGTCATCCAGGTTTGCGAAGCTCCTCCTCCGCCTTCCAGCACTGCGCTCCATTGGTTTAAAGTGCCTGGAGCACCTGTTCTTCTTTAAACTGATTGGTGACACGCCCATCGACACCTTCCTGATGGAGATGCTAGAAGCGCCTCACCAGCTCACCTAGAGCAGCGAGGTCCGGTCCGGTCTGGTCCGGTCAGGATTCGATGCACACCAGGATTACCAACACGTCACCCTGTGTTGGGTCGTTGGCTCTTCTCTTTGGGCCTCGCTTAACTGCAGCACCTGCTGGTGTTAACGTACCAACTGTCACACTTGTACACACATATTCCCTCCCTCACCAGCTAATTATCTTCACACATGCAGATCTTAAGTTGCATATATGACTTGACATACAACCTACCTAATACGCAGATAATATGGCTCTGAATGAACAATATGCTAACACACACATTTTCACCATCTTTTCCCATATTCAGTTTTCCACCCTAAGGTTTACGACTCAAGGATTATATCCCCTTTTTATCACACATATACAGTAAATGTCTTAATTTTGAGTCAGCCTTCAGTTTTCATATTCTTCCCCTGTTTTTACTTGGGTTACTTAGTTACACTGCTAGACTAAACCTCTGTATTATATTCATCACTAGCCGGTTAGTTATTCAGATATGGTTTTAGCTTTAAATCGGGTGCATAGTATTTCAATCAACTGTCCACCATCAAACACATTCACTTCGTATTGGTCAGGAGGTGTCCTATAATGGGCAGGCAGACGCACCCTCCCAGTGAGTTCATCCAGTCTCGTAAACATGGAAATATTTTATGCTTTTTTTGAATATTCATGCTGAAACTTGTTTGAGTTTCTATTCTGAAGTACTGTACTCATGAAATGAGAGCTTTTTCCAAGGCATTGAAATCCAGGAAAAGAGGGGTGGGAGCACTTTATTGAACAGACAAACGTTGTCCCTCCCACCCTAATGCGCACAGCGGGCTTTGTAAGATGAGAAGAATGACTTGAATCCCCCCCCCCTGCCCTAGTTTAGAATTTATCCTTTTCTCTACTTTGGCAGTTGGTTGGCATTTTAAACAGCTTGAGGCTCACAGGAAGTACAGCTTGACGCAAGACAAAATTTAATTTTTTAGTCTTTTATTTCCCCCAAATGCTCCCTTTGCTGATGGCCATTATGCACTTTTGTGAGTTGTAACTGTGTAAATGTTCCTGTTTCCTAGTAATGATCATCTATTCTCAGACACCTAAGATGACCTTGAAGGTACTATGTGTAGGGTTTTCTCATTGTTGCATCATTGCATCAAATCAGATGTTTTGTTAGAGAATTTGCTAAACAATCGGCCACTTTCTGTACAGGTGATGACCAGGTTTGGGAATTAACACTAACAACCTGTCAAATGGTTGAAAATTGTGGTATGCTGGTCTGTCTTAACATGGGAAGAAATATATAATTTCCCATGCTCTTTGAACAATTCTGCGTGTAATTGGCCCGCCTCTATCTCAGACGTGTGTCCTAATGTTCACGGAGACTGTTGAGTAAATAAGTCTGACGTTTGACTCCTCCACCCAGCAGCTATTCAAGTGTCCTTGTACAGATACTTAAGCAGTTTGAGATGCGTAGATTGCTTTGTATTCAAGACGCTGCACTCTGTTCCCTCTATGAAACGGGGGGCTAAAAGCTGAATTGTTGTGCAAAGCAGAAGCAGAGACGGGGAAATGTAATGACCAACTGACATCATCCGACAGTGGCAATAATGCAGCATTCAACGTCAACTGTTAGTCACTCAGTATAAAATGTGGCTTCTCTGCAATACTTTTGCAGCCCACTGCTCATGGATAGATCCCTGGCTGTGGATATAGATTGGTAAACAATGCACCGGTGTTGGAATTACAAAGGACCTCTTGTGCGTCATGTTACTGTAATGCAATAATGAAATAAGTTAGTGTTATGTAATGGAAATCCTACACCTACTACCTGCTGCTTTGGAAACTTTATTCAGTGTGTATTGGCTCAATGCTTGCCACTTTTGTACAGTAGATGTAAATAATAAAAGAAAACGCAGGAGTCACGCAGGAACAAAGGCCTGTTCACACTCATGTGAATGTGAAATATGTGGCTCAGACAAACAAATTTGAAAGCTCTATTTTTTGCTGTTGAGTCAACATTAGACTTGCCTCCCATGTAATGACATTGAGCCCAGGGCCAAACCACACCTCACTGCTGCATTTGCACCAACTTCTGCCAATGTTTCCCGTTCTTGCTAATTGATTGGCTGGATTTCATTGACAATGGCACTTGATATTTACTGTGATTGACATTTGTGGGCAACAGAATTTGAGCATTGCAGCGAAAAATCCAATGCAGCTACCACATGATCAGGAGATTTAAACTATGAATTAAACCGTCCTACCGCTCTAAATTTTGAGCAATACTGGGGTACACAAAGATTTGTTACCATTTTTTGTTAGAAAAGTATTTAAAAGTGTTTGTGTTCTGAGGTATATTTAGCCTTTTTATTAGTCACCACATTTAATAGAAATCAGACGTGTAATTTTTGCGGTATCATTCTACAGGGAAGAGGAACAGCTGTCCTCTACCAGGTGCTAAATAACTAATATGGTCTTTTAATTTAAGACTTGCACATTTTCATCAATGCAAACACAGTATGCAAGTACATAGACAAATCAGAAAGCCATTCTCCATTCTTTGAACAGGTTAGCTTAAGAGTTTTGTTATCCTATGGCCCCTAATTGTATTGCAGTCTCCCAACTATGGAAAATGAACACCAGCTAAGTGCTGATAAGTCTTTGTACTCTACAAGACACAGCCAGTGTCTTCTGTCTTTTAGAAAGCAGCTAGACTGGTGGAAGCCATGATGGTAGCTGTTGAGTTTTGGGGTCCGACCAGCTACTTTTCCCAGAATGAGAAATGAGCTTCCTGCCCTGCAGATAGTCCAAATACAGTATGTCTTCTCAGAGAGGATCCTTGGCCTCCCCCCATTTGACGTTTTCTTGGAGGCTGACAGCTAGATGACCTGTAAGACAGGTGGTTTTGTTTAACATGTCAGTAAGTTGGTCTAACCTTTCCGTTTTTCTCCATCCATGCAAACATACAGCCAACGTACAGCCATCCGTTAACTTTCTACATGCAGAGAGAGGAAAAGTCAGCCCCTTGTGCACCACTGCTTTGAGATTTAAATGTTTGATGACAAAGAAAAGCAACGTGGTGGCAAGCTTATGATTTAGGTGACGTTCTTGTACTGTATATTCTCAGTGCTTTAGCGGCTTGAGTTGTTTCAGATGAGCTAATGCTAGCAGTCAGAGTTTTCAGCCTTGTCTGCAAAGGATTTTGTGGCCACCAGGCTTCGAGGTCTTTGGATAATCTGGATTAGAGCTCAGACAACTAAGACTGTCAGGCTGTGGAGTGTTGTTTGAATGCAACCCATAATTGGCTTTTCCCTTGTCCCTCAGAGAGTAGACTGACTTTTAGGATGTGCTCGTGCGAATAATCTCATCTTGTGTTAGGTTGACACCTCGGCACCTTTCTCTGCAGGATTAAAATTTTTGGAGCTTCCTCTGTTGAGCGTTTAAGCCTGCTGCTGCTGCTACTCAGACGCAGTGTTATATCTGGGGATGGGAATGACTACACAATAATTCAAGTGCTGGAGGATCCACTAATTGACATTAACAATACTAGCCACATACACAGCTGACAGAGCGAATGCCAATCCTTTGTTGACGATTCATCAAAAAGTCAAAATATGCAACTTGCATGTTGTGGTAACATTGTTAAACAGTTGCCACACAATATGTGCATTGTGTTTCTGGCATTTGTAAATCTTAGCTTGGTCTGTTACATAAGTTCATATTAACTGATGGTGAAATGATTTAGGGTTCCCATCCCTCCATATAACCGCACGTTTTCCTATGCCATTTGTACGTTTCTTTACATTTTGCTATACGGTCATTTAGAGGACGATAAACCAATAAATACAATTAAAAAAGCTATAATGTCTGTATTCTAAGCCACCTGAGGCTTTGCTGATCAGGCAGACTGATTTAGCAAGAGCGGGTGGTTGAGTATTTTGAGTTTTTTGTTTTGTTAATTTTAGCTTTCGTTTAAGGGTATGTGTGGCCACATGTGTACGCGTTCACGAACATATGTATGGAATCTGCAGCTACGCATTCTGACTGACGGATACTATAACTTTGGCTGTGATGTGCTGAGCGCTGTTGAATTTTGTTGAGCAAAATAACGAAAGCATGCACAGAGGAAAAGGAGCCAAGCTGAACGGGTGCTTGAACTGTCTTCCGGACCTGAATGCTCCTGAGCTGCACAACCTTCCTTCACTTTGCCCTGTCTCCACTGCGTTACTTTAAACTTAACAAACGCTTATTCACTCACCCATGTGGGCTGAAAATGACCGGGCTTGGCATTGGAATGGAGTCGTAAAATAAACCTATGAAACGGATGTGAAGCTTTTCGTATGACGAGCATTGGAGAGCTGAAAGGAAGGGATTCGGTGCCGTGTGTCCCTCTGTGTTTACTTTACTTGATGGCAGAACGGCGACGATCTGCAGGCGCCATGGGAGGCCGCTGGATCGCACCACACTGCCCACAAATGTTTGTCGTTGCAACCGTGTGCACTCGAGGCAGACGCATGCTGTGACCTTTGGACTGTAGCAGTATTGTTGTCGCCATCTTTGTTACACTTTGAAATAACTCGCTTTCTGAAGGTAAAGACATTGATTAAATGTGCTTTTTTTTATTTTTTTATTTTTTGGATCGCAGGCTGTGACTGAAGAGTTGATCATCGTGTATTGATTAGATATCATGGTGGCATTTTTACCCAATGACACAGGCCCCCTTGGAGCCAAGGCCCAACCCATTTTGATCAATGAGGCCGTGTGTGCTATGCAGCCTTGAAACCACCGCCCTCACTGGTTTATTTATCACTGCCAAGCTGTTTGCGGATGTGGCCGTTTTAAATGCAGGTTCCACTCGGTACCCACTGCTTGTTTTTCATGTATGATGTGATCATTGTGCAGTGCACTAAAGAATGTGCGCTGACCTTGGCCTGCGTAGTGCATACTAAAGAGGGGCCCTAATAGGAATGGAATGACAGCTCGTGTGAAGAGGGGAGGACTGGTCACTGGGGAGAGAAGTGGACCAGTGTGTGGTCCCCTCTGGGTGCTCAAGCTGTGCATTGGTGCTTTTTATAGGGTCCCCCGGCCTGAAAGTGTCTGCTTTGGTTTCCAAGACACAGGGAAATGCATATGTGAGTGATATGCAAATAAGGAATGGTTTAACAGGGATCGCCTAGCCTAGACCTGCTCTTCTTCAGTTGCATTTGGTTGGGAGTTTTCTGCTACAGGGTCCACTGCAACCTTTTGTGTGCGTACTGTGTTAAAGTCATGTGTGGCTGTAGCTGGATACTGCCAGCAACGAAAAGAAAATGAGAATCTGTTTTAGATTATGAGCGAGAAACTGTGGCTCTAGTTGTGGCAACACAGTGAAAGGGCCACTAGAATCCACAGGGGACACCCCTGAGCAGGATCTGGTAACATTGAATCAACTTGATGAGCAGCTGAATATGACTGCTCTCTTTAAGGGGGAGGTTGTTGTTTTTGTTGTTGTTGTTGTTGTTGGGGTTTACGATTGGAGGAAGTGTGAAGGGTAGGTCAGAGAGGGAAGGAAAGAAGGGCAGGGACTTAAAGAACTCTGATCAGGTGTTAATTTGTCGACCAAGAAGAAAAACAAAATCTATTTTCCAGTAGATCTAGAATCTTCCTGATTGTTTACTCGTCACCATAAAAAAATCTTTCCCGTTCTTTGTCTGGTTTCCTGTCTCCCTCTTCTCCGACTATGCTAGTCGTCTTTTGTTTACTACAAAGTATTAAACAAATACAAGGACTGTAAAATCAGAATGGAATCTGTCACTCTTATTTTTTTATTTTTCTGTCTTCCCCTTGTGTCTGTTTTTTGTCCTGTTTGTATCCTATTCCATCGTACACGTGGAGCTGACTGACTATTGTGTGCTTCGAGGATTGAAAGAAGGAAACAATAATAATTTTTTTCAGTCATTAATTCTGAATCTTGTTTCTGTTTGTTGTATCATGTCCGAGTAAAGGTTTTAATACTGTACTGAAGTGTTCTTCATTATTGTTTCTCACATTTTAAACTCTGCAAAACATTTTATTATTAAACAAAGTTGTTCCAAATAATTTCAGGTATTTCGAAGATTGATATTGGTAAGACGTAAGTGAAAATTAGTTTCAATCACAGTAGTTGCATGCTTTTAAACATAATGTGTGGGTTGAGTGCGCTCATTTCTTTTAGGCTCCACATAAAACAACCACTCACTGTCCATGAAATGGATCGTCCCAACCCGGCTCCCACTGTGTCCTGGAGAAATGATGGGTTACTCCTCAGTCCAGCAGGACCCCAGGGCCCCGGGTGACCGCTGGCGAGGCACTCCCATCTTTCAACCTCTAGAGGGTGCACTGACCTCTTGTCCTTGTCCAAGTTTCATCAATCGGGGCCCTCCTGTCGCTCCACCTACTCCTACACCTAGAGCTGCCGGCTGGTGAAATTGTCCTGTATTGCCTGCCCCGCCTCCTATACGCCCCTTGACCAATAACGAAGCAGCAGAACTGAGATCAGAGGATTTTTATATAGATACATTTCACCCTGCGCCGGTGGCTCTTTTCCCTCTGCCTCACATTTAAATGATAAAGACAGGAATGTGGGTATGCAGTTGGTGACTGCTCTCTCTCTCTCTCTCTCTCTTTCTCCATCTCTCTCATCCCACCCCCTTCAGTCTGCCTCCTCCCACCTCCCTTGTCTCTGACAGTGTCCAGACCATAATCCAGAGTAGCTCTTTTTCGTCCTGCCCCACAGGAGATAAGACTGTAAATCCTTTGCACTGTTAAACTCACAATTCAAGGCCTGAAATGATGCACAGAACTTAGGTTCCTAAAAACACAACTCTATTATCCAAGTTCTGCACACTCATTTATTTTTATGTCATATTTAAAGCCCGTCAGACCAGTTTTTAAAATTCTGCTAAACTGGAATATTTAACGGCTTTAACAGCAGTTCTATAGAATTGGGCAGATCCTTGCTTATGTCCATTGCATGTTGTTTTGCTGACCGCTGATAAAGCCACACCCATGGGGTCTGACCGGCTTTTATTTCATCATAATAGTTATTAAACTATGGATTTAGCCACAAAATGTATCCCCAGCCTGTTTTAGTAAGTTTATGTTTAGAAAGGCCAAGCAGCAGATTCACAGGCAATTTACCTTTTCATACCTCAATATTACGCCTTTTAAAATGCCTCTACATGATTTTCCTGGATCCGGTTTTGGTACAAACCCAACTTGGAAGACACAGAAACTCACAGACATGGCAGAAGTTACTGTATTATTATGTTTTTCCTCTTTGGTTGATGTGTGGTTGGCCCAGTTAAAGATCCCCCCCCAGAGTCTTTTGGCCTCTTTTATTTTTGCGCATTTTTGAGCAGGCTAGATCCGCTGACTTTATAATATTTAGAAATATTTGGCTAAACTCTTAATTTCTCTAGTGCAGACTAGTGGTACATGTGCTGTAAAACTTGTTACGGTTAAGCATCACTTTCCATGTTACAGATGCCTTGAGCCAAGTGTGCCACTGTGGAAGCTGCTCCTGTAGCGCCAGCAGCTGCCAGCAGAGGGAGCGGGCACAATGAGTTTTCTGTTCAGGACCATGAAGCTGCATTACAGCCATGTCAGCAGCAACGTATTTGGTGAAGAACCTATAACCTCGCAGCTAAGTAGACAGTAAGTTTCCCTTTGCCATTCAGGAAAACAGTTGCCAACATGAGTTAAATGTTTAAGATCAGTGCGTTATGTGTTCCAAAATAAGATTTCCACTAGCTGAAATGTTGGTTTCCCTTCTTTCTTTTTTTTTTTCATTTTAGACAGGTAGTGGTCTGTTTGAGTGGCCTCTTTAAACTATGTTCTGTCGTGTTTTAACCTTTCTCATGCTCTTTAGCACCTTGCCATCTTTCCACCTCTACATCTTTAATTTCCTGCCACACTTTTCCCTCCTCATCACAGCCTTGTCTCATCTTTCCCCTCTTCTCCTTCACTTTGTCTTCCTCTCTCTCACTGTGACTTCCTCCATCCTGTCTGTCCTGCCCTCCTCTCTCCCCAGTCTCCTTCTGGCTCTAACTGTTCCTCTTCATCCCTCCTGCTTCTCACCCCCCCCCCCCAAAAAAACAGGAGGGCAAGATGTCAGGTGCGTTTACTGCTCACTGTCATTTTCTGTTCTCTCAGGTAAACCTACACGGTGAAGTAAATACTACAGTCCCCCCTCTGAACTTTGGGTTTGCTCAATTCTCCTTGTCTGTTTGAAAAATGATGGCGTTTTCTTTTTCAACCAACCACCCAAAACATCTATTATATATATTTAAAATGTAGGTTCCTTGAAAATTCAAACTGCAGTCAGACAATTTAAGTTAAAAAAAAAAAAAAAAACACAAACATTTAGCTTGCGGATTAAAGCCATGCAATTTTGGCAGCCTTGAGTTAATTGCGATAAATTAAAGACAACATTTGCATGTTTACTTGCATGTCGGATTAAAGTCTCATGTCCGTGGGTGACAGTGAACGGTGAAAACAGCTATTAGTGTGGAATTTTTGCCATACTTTTATCAACATAATATACAGTCACGTCTCTACAGCACATTTATCTTTTTTATGGCATAAAAAGGCAAAACAGCTCACTTGATTGCACAGCTTCTTGCCCCTGTAAGGTCCAGACTGTTGGTATGGGAAGAAACCTTGGAATGACTAGTGACAACATTTAGCAAAGCCAAATTACTGGTCAGCCACGGTCCCCATGTTCTTTCAGCTGTAATGACATGCTAGGTTTTGGGTATACACAGACCAAATCTTAGCCAGGGTACACTTAGATGACTTAGAGTGCCTCCTGAGCAGAGCTAAATCTGGGTGAAACTGAGAATGGGTCCCACATAAAGTATATAATTCAACATTTGAGAGCGGTTGGTCTTGCTTTCTAATCAATGGGAACATGGCGGATAAAAATATGTCAGGCTGAGAGATGTGCTGGAAGAAACCTTTCAGACAGACACCATCATGGTGCCACCCGCAGCTGGGGATGCAGCCAGGAATGCGTCCCAACTTGCATTTTGTGGTGAATTCTGCATTTTACATTAAATGTCGAGGCCTAAATCATGAGTCCGATTCAAAGGTAGTGCCATAAGCACTACTCCAATTCTCCTCGTCTGCTCCAGATCAAGTAGCTGATTGTACTTGCTGCCTCCTCCTGTGATGATGATAATAGTACGCCTTTACACTTTAATGCACCCGAAACACCAAGGATGTGAAGGATCACCATAATGTTACACTGACACAGTGAGGATCACCATGAACCGTGTGTAGTTACAGAAGTCTGGAAGCGTTAAAGAGCTGTTGCGCTGTAAAAAGATTAGAAAAGTCTGCTGTTTTTTGTTTTCAGTTATCATGTATTTGCTGCACATATTGTTCCTCGTATTTACTATCATTCAAACGTGATGCTGGTTGGGAATTGAGCTTCAATTATGAAGTGAGGAAAGCAGCATTTCACAACATTCAACAGCTTCTCAAAACATTCCACTGGAATTAAGAAAACTCTGTGGAGCAACAGGTATTGAATTTAATCATGTAAAACACGCAGGAACTGTGTGTCGGCGAGGGGAACCACCGGTAGACAACAGAGGAAGAGGGGGAGTAGATGGGAAGACAGAAACGGGAAGAGGGAGGGTAATATTTTCACCCTGCAGCATCACAGTTATTCATCGTGTCGCCTTGGCGTGCGCACGTGTTGTAGCAGTGGCCCGGATGGGACTGGACTGAAGGCTGAGATGAAAAGCTCTTTGACGGCCCTTCAGAGGGCAGACGGACTGGAATGAGCTCATGGCCACAACAGCTCGGATTGTTTTTATTGCTGGTTTTCCCTGACCTCATTAACCAGCTGCTCTTGCTGTGTACAAATACTGCAGGGCTGCATATCCAGCCGCTTGTTTTGGAAATCAATCTTTTTTATTTATCTGTTGTGCTTCCGTCCCTGGGACAGCCAAGCCTCACCACCACACAGGGTCCCGATCCTCCTCCTCCTCCTCCTCCTCCTCACTCCTTCCACTTTCATCTCTTTTGAATCACCTTCTTTTTATCTTTGATATATCCCTCTTGAGTTTAAAGCAGTAATTTATCCAGGGACGTTCAGACAGCTGTCCAGTACAACCACAGTCGAGTTTCTTGGGGCTTAGTTGGGTTTGTTATGGCAGGCGCTGGTGTTGCCCCCTGCGAGTCCGGGGATTCAACTGGCAACTTCCCAGTCACATGCCCGCTTCTTCACCCTGTAGGCCACCATCGCCTAAAATAGAGCAATTAAACACTTGCCTGGTCTTAACTTTTGTTCTGCGTTTTTGTCCTATAAATAGCCCGACTGAACTGGTTCAAATGTCTGTGTTCATCTAACAAAATCAACAAAGTTCAACCTGTAACTTCATCGATGATTGGATGTGTTTTCTCACAATGCCACAATAATGCCATCTGTTATTTACAGAGTTTGACTCTTTGTCAGAGAACCATTATCTTAGAACACGGTTGCTATAATCTTAAATCTACTGGGATAATTTTAAGTGCTGGAAAGGCTCAAACACCAAATCATCTAACAGCAAATAACATGTTAACGTCTTGATGCTCAACTCGACTCTTTCCACTTCTACACCGTGTTCGTTCATATCTCCCATCTTGCATCTTGTTCCGTCACTCAGCCCTCTTTGCATCACCTCCCAGGTGTCTTCTACCCCTTCGTGTCCCTCACTCGCTGAGTCTCTTATCTCCTCAGTTTACTTCGTCTTCGTCCCCTCAGTCACATCTTTCTCATATCCCAGGGTCCTCTCTGCTCCTCTACTGTACCCAGAGGGCCCTGGTCTCAGCAGCTTCCTGTCTCACAAAAGACCCCTCTGTTTCCCCCCTCTGTGTTTTCTCCACTGCCACCCCACCCCCTTCCTCAACACCCCAGTGGTACATTCCCTCCCTCTCCCCTGGTGCATTCCTTATTGACCTCGGCCGGCTGAGGAGTCCCTCTGTCAGCCGGCTCCGTGAGAGTGGGACTGAGCCTTAACTGATCTGTGGAAGCCGTTCTTAGCGTTTCTGTCCAGGACGTGTCAGTCTAGAGAGCATGTCTTTAAAAATGACTTGAGTTGACTTTATTGCCATTACAACACACGTTGTTAGAAGGTTTTCTTGGGGCGCTCAGTGAGCAACAGGACAACAGTCGACACGTACCATATGATAAATATTACAAAATCCCCCGTTTGTCACATCACCTGCCAACACGCAGGTGTGTTGAGGAACTGGCTTGGCTGCAGTCGGGGATTAACGTATAGAAACTAGGCACGAAGAAAAAAAGGTGCACAATCTAAATAAATAACAAGTCCGTGGAAGTGTATCGAATGTTAGAGCACACACGTCTCGACTCCATCATACAAGTGAGCATTAAGCATCAACTCACTTAATCTAAGTAAAGTGTTGTTGGCCTTCTTTCCACAAAATAAAATTGTGTTAATGTGCAACCTCTTGCAGCTACTTACACCAGCTTTGAAGATATTTTAGCTGTTGTACTTGCTGACTTGTACCACATTGGCACAAAATCAGTCAAAGTCGCACTCAGAAACAGCGCCCGAAATAGGCCTTCTCATCTGATAACGTGTGCTGAGGTGCCACGTTCTAATAAACTGGATGAGGTGGAAGTGAGGAACCGTTACTATGCCAAATCCACGATTTTCTTTAACGGGAACCTGGAGTGCACTCTCACGCCTAGGCCATGACCACTCACTAAATGAAAAAGCAAAGCAAAGCCAAACCTAAAGGTCAATTCCTTAACATGTCTCAAACTGAAGTTCTTTCAGCCTTCTTAATGTTTTTATTCAGGTTGACAGTTTGTTCTGATGCTGGACAGCTCATTTTGGAATGAAATGCTTTGCTTTTCCATCTCCGCAGTGTTGTTTTATAACCAATTCCTCACGGTCGACAAACAAATGCTAATACCAAAACCGCAGGTCATCTCAGTCTGGAAGAAGCTGCTGCTCTGGCTCCTCCACAGTTCTTTGCAATGGTCAGCTGGGACAGGTATAGCAAGGTGTCACTCTAACAGCAAAATGACCCCCGTGACCTTCACCTCGACCTCACAGTGTCCGGCTGACTAGTCAGAGTTACAGCTGGGCTTCGCTGCCCTCTGTCCCTTCACCGTTCAACCAACTGAATCCTGTTAATGCTTCACACACTTGCTGCTTCTCCTCTTTCATCCCTTACAATGAAGAAAACCCACAAGGCAGACTTGTTTTCAGTCAGAGTCTTGTCTTTCTAAAAAA
>JAVQJF010005948.1:0-28614 GCA_036023855.1 Gadopsis marmoratus
ACCTAAGCCCAAACAAAAGGCTGTCCAGCTAATACTAAAGAAAGGCTCAGGAAAACTATACAGGGGTGGCACCACCCACTAACCTAGTGTTCCTAACAGTCTCAAAACTACGTGAGTGCAATGTACAGGGCGTCCCAGTCTTGCCTAGTCCAGCACACCCACCACATACCTTTCTTAACCAGTCTCCACAGAGACTTCCAAAACACCTCGTGTCATCAATCTTTCTGAGCCAGAATGAACCACCAACCCCACACACACCTCCAGGTCTCCTCTTTATAACTCCACCCTCTCCCAGCTGATTGGGTTGATTAGCCAAGACAGACACCTCTGGAGCCATTTACCAGGGCCGCACAGGTGGCACTCAATTATTGCCTACACCTGCAGAGTGGACTGGGGAACAGGGTGACAGATGAGCCCAACTAGGCCGTCGGCTGGTGCTTGGCACGTAACACTATTCTTTAACAGGACAGGAGGGTGAATGCATCTTAAGTGATCCGTATAGACTGAATCTTACTTATTGTGATTATGTTGACATACTGGAGAATGTTTGCTGACTTTTTTGTTAATTAATATTAAAATGTGCCAGTTACAGTATGTCTGTCATTTTAAGCTTCGTAAAAACACCTTCCCCCAAAATCGCATTTTAGAATTTCCGTGAATACTTTTCAAAGGAAAGTGTGTATTTTCGTCCCACTGACCTCTTCTTCCTGGTGACGATCAGTACAT
The DNA here is from genome assembly GCA_036023855.1 of Gadopsis marmoratus. Taxonomy (NCBI): domain Eukaryota; kingdom Metazoa; phylum Chordata; class Actinopteri; order Centrarchiformes; family Percichthyidae; genus Gadopsis; species Gadopsis marmoratus. The sequence continues at coordinate 727 of JAVQJF010005948.1, forward strand.
CATTGAAGAGAAACAGGTAGTAGCTCCTGTTGCTGAACGCCCTCCAGATTCTGAGCTCCTCAGGTGAGACTGCCAGCTCACCACGTTTCTTCAGCCACCGCGACGATGACACCAGAGGAAATGGCTGTAAGGACACAAGAGTTATCGGTCCACCTTAGGGAAGTGGAATAAGACGTTTTTCATCTGTACTGGATCTACGCCATTACTGAGGGGTATCAACACAAAGCATTTTCCATTCTAGTTATGGTTCTTGCTTTTTATGCTTACACCCATTGCCAACATTTCACCTTGCAAGTCAACCAACCCCTGTGAACTCTAGATGGACTGCAATACATTAACATATGGTCGGCTCTTACCTTGATTTTACCAAAATCCATCTGTTTCTGGATGGAGTACATCTGCTCTGTCCTCTCCATCCGCCTAGCTCCATCATTGCAGCTAGTGACCAACTGTTAAGATAATAATGACAAACAATGCCGTAATGATGATCATGGCCATAGAAACACAGCTCTCAAATAAGAGTTCCCGAAAAAACCTCTACCTTGCTGATGGCGTGCAGCGCCCAAACAGCAGCAAAGTACTCGGCTGTCTTGTCTGGAGTTTTCTGGCAGATGGTCTGTGAGGTAAGAACAAATGTATGAAATGTTAAAAAAAAAAAAACAGTACTTCTGTAGTCAACACAAGCAAGAACTTGTTAACTCTAGTGTACATGCACATATATGCAACGTTATAGTTGTGTGTATATACATATGGTTTTTATTCATTTGTTTACCTATTTTTCAAAATACTTTTCTCATTTTCACCCCAAAAGATGCATCTCTTTAATACGAAAATGCCTTGTCGCATCCTATCAGGCTTTTATAACCAAATAAAGTTGTTTTTATAAAGACTAACAAATTGAAGAACATGGAGATAATCTTGCTAATACATACTAAAATAACACTATCGGGTAAAGAATTACCTTTATGGAATGGCAGTTAATCTAATATCTATACGCACTTTAAGAAAACTAGATCATCATCTTTCTGTCCATGAACCCACAGAGGGGGACCACTAGGCAACTTTAGGGTGTTTTAAAAATGAGTTTGAACTATTTCTTTGGAAATGGGTATCTTCTACTGATATGCGTCTTCCAAGTAAACTAAAAACTAAAACTGACATCCAGTAGCAGCGGCAGTCTGGTGACTCGCTGCATGGGAAGGATGAGGAAAGAGATCATGGGAAGGCCGCCGCATTCATTGCTCCCATCAATTTGCTTCAGGGCCTCTTTGAACGCAGTGTTACTGTTCCTAATAGACGGAAAGAAAGAGGGAAGTTCAGCTCATCCTGCCGTGTTACTACTGTAGCAGCTTGTTACACTGTGTTCTGCCACTCACAGCAGGTTCTGCAGCGTCCTCTGCTGGAAGGTCTCGTTGGAGCAGTAGACGATGTAGGGCTCAAAGTGGTGGGAAGCGTGGTTCTGTACAATATCGCTAATGTCCCGGATCACTGGGTTGTCACAGTGACGCTGTTCAAGGTCCTCAAAAAACCTGAAAATGGAGAGAGAGAGGGGGAGGCTTGCAATGAGGACTGTGTTTTTCTGGCCACAGAACGACTACCTGAGCAGGAAACACGCAGACGTGGGAGGACACAGTATGTTCAGGCTGGTCTGAATGTGATAACATCTAGGTTTTACATTTCAGGATATTAGTATGTGATAATGATACTTGTGTCATCAACGTACAGATTAATTTAACAGTGTTTTCATTTCAATGATAGTAACATTCAGAGACAGATGAACATGATGGTGTCATGTTTGATGCCATGTTAAGTAATGTTTGCAACTGTTGTCACTGGAAGAAGCCATTTTTTTTTTAATCAAAAGGCGTTCTTCTCATTAAACTCAGTGGATTCTGAAAAATATGAGCTTCAGAACAATCATGAAATCTGAAAACTCAGATCCCCAATATGCTGAAATTCTAAACCTATGTAAAATTGAATCTACTATAAGATCCAGTTGATCCCTTCTGCCAAAGCTTTGTAAATGCTTTCCATTATCAATATGATAAACGACTTTCAGTCCCACCCTTGCTAAGTGTAATAACAAAAAGGAGTAAAATGACACCTGAAAAACAGCCCAAACCAGGAAGCAATCACAGGACACACATTGACACACAGATACTGAAAGTCACATAAGTAAGTCATTCAGCAGCTTCTGAGGCACCTTCTGCCTTCTGGTTTTGCAGATCCTGTTTTACTTGGAAACAGAACAAGATGATCAAAAGATAGGACACTTCTCTTGCTGCTAAATCTGGATTTATTTCCACTCAAAACAATGTAGCCAGCAATGCACGGAGCAACACAGGCTGCTCTCGAGCACATTATCATCTTAAAGGCCGGGAATACCACTGAGCGCAGCGAGGCAGCATAACCAGTTTGGCTAGCGTGTTTTAACATGTCCATGGAGCATACAGGATACTAAAGACATGCTGAGGGCAAATACTCTACTCGAAAGTTTAAATCAACCCTTTTTCCACTTGAAACCATGTCTGAGTGGGAATATAAGTGTATGACTAAAACACACAATGCACATCCCCATTTAAATCCTGCAAAATATAGTCGATACTATACGCAGATAAATGGTCCATTACAGTGCTTCACACACACTGAGGATAAGCATCATCAGATCCTTATTTTATGAGGTGGTGAACTTCCCCCACAACTAGTTTTCTAACCCCCTCTCACACAAGTAAGTATATGGGAGTGTTGTGCCCACCGTTGGCTGACTTGGTGGATGACGGAGATGTTGGAGAAGAGGTGATGGTGCTCTGTGGCTGTCATCGTTTTTTTCAGAGCTTCATTGTTCTTGAAGTGATTCACCAGGATGCGCAGGCTGTGCAGGTATGAATGCTCCGATGTGATGATCTCAAAAATGGCCTGTCAAATAACCACACATGTCCAAATAAGTGTGCATGTAAAGGAGCAATTCACATTTGTAACATGTATTCTTTTCAGCTTTAACCTTAAAAAAGGAAAAACCCACCCTGTGGCGCTCTTTACTGTTAGATCTCTGATATGGCTGTTATTTGATGAGGTGATTATCCTACATTTACCAGAAATTCCTTTTAAAAACATCAAGAAATGGCCTCTAGTTTCTGCCTACAAATGTGGGTTTAATGCATAGTTGAACAGAGCAAAGCAGAAATAAAGAAAGTACAACAGACATGTCCCTGACACTAAATAAAACATATGCTGTGGCTGCAGTGCATTCTGGTCTATTAAGGCTGCTGTTGGTGGAGAAACCTGCATTCTCTGCTCTCCTCTATGACAAACGTCTCCTTACATGTTGAACATTGGTGAAAAATCTAGGATTTGATGTGGATTTACAAACAATTCTCATGTTTAGTGGTGATGCTTTAGACTCCAATGAAACATCACTTATTCTCTGTGTACTGTAGGGTAATATTATCCATAGGAATCAGAAACACATACTAGAAGACAACAAAACAGGTCCAGAAATGGAAGACATACCAGCAGTGGCTGATTCATAGAAGTGTTCAAAGTAGTTTTTACTGTATGACAGTATAAACATTTTGAAATGGAGGGTTTAGTTAACCTCTGCTGTTTGTGGTCACGCGATCTTACAGTAGGTGAGCTATCAGGAGGTGATCGCACACCTTCCACTCTCCTACTTCCTGTAAATCTGAAGTGACTCAGAAAGGACCAAAGGGCATTAGCAGTGCTAAATCAAGAACAACTTTGTTCGCTGCTCAAATCTTCCTGATATTACGGCCTGCCCACTTGAAGAGCGGTACTTTTAGTTAAATTAATCTAAAAAAAAAAATCTAAATTACCCCCAGACTTCTGCAAAATGCTTTCATATCTCCAAAAAAGTAGCATTAAAGATGCCATGGATGGCAGCAAATCTGGAACACATTGCATAAGCACTAAAACGAAACCAATGAAAAAGGTACAAAAGAGCGAGACAAGCACCTGCTCAGGAGACAGGCTCAGCGTGATCACACACCGGCGGGGTGTGGCTTTATTCAGGGTGGACCTTTGGTATTGACACAACATCTGTTGTTAGACTGCTAGTGAAGACACATTACAAAAGGGAAAAAAAATCCAGCCTCAGATAGTGTTTCAATACATTGAAGGTCTGTGAGGTGTCATTTTGTAATGAAATGTTACTGGCTTTGATGTTACACCCACATTATCTATAACCGTTTGATCTACTTCAGATTCTGCTCAGTGAGCGCCTTCATTTCCAAAAAAGCCTTTTGACAAAACCTCTGAGGATGACTTTGAAGCTGCTCCCAGACAATGCTGGCAGATGAGCGTCGACTGTAAAATACTGTATATATTAAAGATATTAAAGCACTTCATTTCCTGGACGAAGTCTTGTTTTATTTTTGAACAGAAAGCCTGTATGACAAACTGGAGGTGCGGGCCTTAGGCCATATTCAGACAGAATCAGGCATTGTGGTGATTAGCGCAGGGCTGTGCAGCGGTGTGGGACTGTCACATACTAACCAGCAATCCCAGCTTGAAGAGCAATACAAGCCAAGCAACTGCACGGCAATTTATGTCTTTGTGCAGTCATCGCGGAGACGATCGATCAGTCTCTCTTCCATCTTCACAGTTGCTCAGTAAACAGCAGAATATTACGGTAAACAGCTAGTACACACACACACACACACACTTACCTCTTGTCTCTTTCTCTCTTGAGGTGAGATCGATGTCAGGATACCGGTCTCACTCACCTTTTTAAGAGGTACAAAGAAAAACGAAGGTTACGCCCTGACTTCTGCTGTATATTTGAGGTAGAGTTTGTTTTGAAAATGGTAAAAATGAAATGTCAACGTGTGGACGCGAGGGAAAACATGGAAGCTTTTACATGGCACCCTTTAAACAAAATGAAAAACTCAGCCGAAGTTAAAGCGCAAGAAGGAACAATATTTTATGAGAAGACAAACACATTGGCTGTCAGTGCTCTCTGTTGGAGGAAGCGATGACTGAAAAGGATTTCTGTACTAGTACACTTGTATAATTCTAACTGAATTAGCACCCTTAGGTTGCACGTGATTGTGTTCCCCTCAGTGCAGATAGAGGTTTACCACTGGCAGCTGGCTCCAGGTGAGCGGTGCAGGCCGGTAGCTCTTCACCACGATGCCCTGGTCCTCCACGGGAGGCTCCACCACCACAAAGTCATCCAGCAGCTCATCCTGGTTGGAGGAGTGCAGCCCTCGCTCACGGATCTCCTGGTAGAGGACCGGTGTAGCTGAGGAGCACATCAACATCAACAAGCATCCCTTAAGTTTCAATTCAGGGTTTCACCGTACAATGGCTTTGGAATTTGGAGTCGCATGACTTTCTAAACTGAAGTATTTATCTCACGATGAGCCTATGCATGAAGGAGTCTGTTGTTATTCTTCAGATGTATTGAGAGAAGGTAATTGCAGGTGTTCTGAAATGCTAAAGCAGAGTTGCAATCTGTCAACATAGTAACACCGACCACTTTGAGAGTTGAAGTGTGGGAAGTGAGGATGCAGCCGTTTGGAATAAAGCTCATACTAAGTTAGATTTAAATGCAGGTTTCTGCCTGGAGTGTTAGATTACTGGAATGACACAGAGACGTTGAGGTTAGTGAAAGGTCACAGGTTTGAGTCTCACAGTATAATACAGAGAAAGAAATTAAATGTTTTTCAAAACATGAAAAATCTTACCTCTTTGAGAATAGACCAAAACACAAGAAATGTCAGTGTTCATTTCAGTTAACAACTCTTCTGTCAAACCTTCTCAAGTCTGCATAATTGTAACTGGAAAATTAATATTTTTTTTTTAAAAAAACACTCAAAACTGGAAAAGTGGCAGAGTCTGAAGGTACAGGACAACAGTCAGGACTCAACCATCTGACATACAGGATTGTTCGGGGGGGAACAATTTCCTGTTTGGTTCGGACTCCTGTTGCCTCAAGGGATGTTGTGTAAGCTATGACATGGAGATTATGGCATCCACATTTCAAGTCCAGATGTTTAAATAGGTTTGCTATTAAATAAAAATAAAACCCCCCCTCACCAAATATCACTGTTATTTCCCATATATTTGTAGTCCTGTAGCCAAATTTAGAGAAGTGGACAGAGTGACACATTAGTGAACATACCATCTTTGAAGGATCCACGATGTTTCTGGTTCCTCTTTCTGCCCAGGGTTCGCTAGAGGGGAGACAGCAGTGCAGGCTCAGTTTAACGCTGTGGAATGCACGTGCCTCTATAATACTCAGTTTTAATTATATCTTTTATTCTCCTCATTCCCTCTTTAGCACTGCGTCGTTCCTTCAATCCTTAAACGTAGCACTTTTTAAGTATAGTCTGGTAAAAACCCTATGAGGACTTCCTCAACACTGGTAATGGTCTGGAAGATAGGGAACCGTTGTGGAAACTCACCATCATCCCTATGACTAAAGGAGACTTTGACGGATCTCACCGCCAACGCTATTGGCTATGCTGGCTGTGACCTATGAGGCTATTAGAAGAACAACACTGCATCAGCTGGGCTCTGTTTTCATCTGAAGAACAGAACTGGCATCAAAATGGACAGCTTGGTAGTTGCAAAGATGTAGATGAATTAATTCCTTGAACATGGCTGCTTCTGGTAGCCCTCCACTACAAAACACTCATAATATCCAACAGATGAGTGGATAAAATGATATTTTACAGTATTATTATCAGCTGACTGCAACTACAAATTCCATTGAATTAGCAATGAGTTTATGGTAACTGGACATAGTATAATACTGGCCTTTGACCCCAAACCCCTTGGTCTATGTACCTTGCGTCCAGTGCTGCGAGCTGGACTAGGACTGGGTGCTCTATCCTCTCTGACGGGTTTCAGTGTGGCTGCAGCCACTCGTTCCGTCATCACAGCTTCAATGTCCAGGCTGGTCACAGCCGCTCTGTAAGACTTGTTCCTCCGGTTGCTCCTCATAGCAAAGCCGTCTCCATCACTGTCATAATCCTCCCAGCACACATCTGGCCCCTGGGTTGAGTGACGGCTCCGGGTCCCACTGCTGGACTTCTCCAGTCCCACTGGGAACGTCACCACAGTGGTGTGGTGGCGATGTTTAGGCCGGCTGGTCACAGCTAAATTCTTGGGGATGAGCTGGTGGGTGCCAACCTTCTGGGCTGCAGGACTCCGGGTGCTCAAAACCACCTGCTGAGGCACCACCGCCCTGTCTACTACATCTTTCTGTGGTGTAGATGTTTCAGATTGGGGTGTGGGGGAGCTTTGTGACTGGCAGCAATCATCGCCTGGCTCAGATATATGGAGTTCTGTGGAGAAGTGGCTCTCCAGAATTAGAGGGGCCTGGTCACCCATGCAGCTGTCTGACTGGCTGTGGGACATGGAGTCCTCCAGCCTTCACCTCTACCTGGTCTCTGGCTCTTCAGCACCTACAGCATTGGGGGGGAGGGGGGCGTCTAAAAGGGGAGGAAAAAAAAAACTTTAACTTTTACATGCAAAAAAACCAAGAGCAAGAAGTTTAAGCTGCAGGCAGGAAACATGGATAAACTAGCACCTTAACTGGAGGCATGGGAAAACATGGGTGTCTCTTTGGTCTGGATGACCCTCAAATACCACCAGTGACCTACAGCGGGGCTCCCAGACCTCCTCCCATCAATGAGGGAGCCTGATGAGCCAAGTCCCAACTCACACACTTGGGTCAGTCAGTTGTGTCATATAAAGGGCTTCAACCCACGACTCTCCTGCAGAGACACAATCCAGCAAATCTGTGCGCCACAGAAACTAAATGAAAACACATCCTCACTCCTTCCCCGGATCGTTCCTAACCTGCCATGTGCAACAAGGGTGCAATCCAGTGCACAAGCACGTTCTTAGAAACATTATATTACACACTTTTATACTGACAGGCTTCAAAGTGACACTCAGAACGGACAGCAAAGCGCCGTAACACCCCCAGCTACATAAACCAGGCTCCTTTTACTGTCTTGTTCAGTCGCAGCCTGAACTCCCAATAACTTCGCCGCCTTGAAGACGGATATCAGGGAGGGAGCCAACATGTCGGGCCTCGCATTCCCATAGTTCAGCAGCGCCAGAGGTGCGACGCAGCTCAGCGGAAACAGCGAACAGCTGTCTTACCTGTTTGCGGGGCGACCGGACAGACAGCGGCCTTCTCGGTAAAAGATGTATCAGTGAGGTCAGTGAGTTGGGAAGTGCGGCTTTAGCAGCAGCCGTGGTCCTCCGCTCCGCTCCTGTCACACTTCCTCCTCCACCTCCTCCTCCTCCTCCTCCTCCACCTCCTGGTCTCAGGCGCCCATTAAAGAGGCGCCGCTGACGTCACCACAGGTGAGCGGCCGGCGAAAGGTGCCAGTTTAGAGTTTAAAGCCGGCAGCGACGTTTCAAACGGAAAGCGGCTGCACATTTGGTTTGACTAGCAGTTGAACGGCAGCTCAACATGTGGACATTTGGAACAGCTGTTTCTGTGACGCTGGACTCGCTGTCTCTCTCCCTAAAACTCGGCCCGTTTCCAACGTCAGCTAGAGTTTCGGCCTGTCCACGCAGCTGGAGTCCGTCTGCAAACACACGACGATAAAACGTCCTCATTCATTTGATCTTCCGTCGAATTTGTTGGTTTCTTTCTTTCTTTCTTTCTGATGATTGTTGACAACCTTTCCACCTGATTGGCGACAAGTAGCTCATTGGCCCCCCCCGGTGTCCAACAGAAGACACTACAGTCTCAGAGACTATAATTAAAAGAATCTTCCCCACGTTTCACAGATTTCTGGCTTCCATTTTCTTATCTCAAGGCTTCCTAAAAAGCTCTAAGCCAGCCGGAAATAAATGCCAAACATGAAAACGGTACTCCCAAATATAACACCTTATTTAAAATTATTGTTCATTAATTTTCTTAGTATATTTTTCTTTCGTATTACTGCTTTTTAAAAATGTATTATTATAGTGACCTTTTGGTCAAGCTGTGATATGTGATTGTAGCTACATTGTTTTACATAGTGTGTCCCTGAGACTGGGGTTAAACCCCAGTTTGCACAATCCACAAGTCAGCTTTCTCAAAGCTTTAAAAGTTATATAACTCAGTCCAATACAACAGCACAGATGGAGGCATCAGGTGAATCAGCCTGAGCAAAACCGGAACAGTAGCATTTATCTAAGTACATGTGTTTCTTTTGGGGCCGCAACACAAGTACACTCTGAACATTGTTCATTGATTAAAGATTTAATGTCTTCATTGTTAACAGTCTGAAAATATAATTGTACATGGATTAGCCAACATTCTATTCAAGCAATATGGAAACAATAAAATTCTGAGAGGGTCACTATATACAGAGTTGAAATATATATAGAAAATCAAATGGCAATGACGTTTACATCATTTTCAATTTCAACATCATATGGCATAAGATGATAGTGAATTCGATTATTTCCAAATGATTCCCCAACCAGGACCATGTCTTTCATGACAACATGATGTGTATGCTCGATACCCTACATTCTTAAAAATGCACATGCAACATAAATGTAGTAAACATAGAGAATATCTTCCATCATGTGGGAATACTTATGTGTCACGCTCAGCAAGAGACACAGAATTATGCTCAGCTAACATTTAAAATGTGTCTCCTCAGTTATGCCAAAACATTTCCACATGTAGCCCCAAATAGATAAACCCATGTCCAACAAATGTGTGAATGCTAGGACTGCTTGAAAACCTGGAACTGGAAGGGACCGAGCAAGACCAGAGAAATTACGAATCAAATGAGTTAATGAACCTGCCCTTTGTGGCAGTTATGCTGTGTAAAAATGATCTGGCCAAATGTCCAGAAAGAATTATTCAGTACATTGATTGTATAAGTCTTGTTCATCTTATTTATAATCAGACTGTTTGAGCCAAAGACACCAGGTCGTAGAAATGGCTTTAGGAATTGCTGTAGATTACTAAAGAACAGCAGGCATTTTCTAAGGAACAGCACATGTTTGATGTTACTGTTGTTTGCGGTAGACAGAGGGCACTCTGCATTCTGTAAGCAGATCAGTTGATCAAAGATTTATCATACCAGTTAGTGGGACAAAGGCTGGAACAGGACACAGGACAAACTGATATCTTTTTTCTCTACTTTTGCGCAGGTGAGAAGCCTGGTGTGAGATCCTGCTCTTTACGTGTGCATGACTTGCTTTATTTTTCTATTTCTTTCTGTTATTCTTTTTTAAAGGCCATGTTCAAATAGGACCCGAGCAGATTTGTACTCGCATTGCGTGTCTGTGTTTTTCACTAAAAATCAAGGGTCCTGGGGTGATTAATACATCACACCATGCTTGATGCACATCAGCAACACATGCACACAACAGTTCACATTCATGACACATTCACATCCACAATTACTTAACATTTAGGTCACATATAGAAAAATTTTAAATTGGAACATTTCAGCTTTTTTCCAGTGATAATTAATACAATTTAATTTGCACAGCTACATAATCTTTACATTATTTAAAATAGTATATATAGATCAATATTCCAAATTCACAGAGAAATGACAACAAGTTTATCTAAAGAAACGATTAGTTTGCGCTAATGAAGCCATTTAGAACGCTTCTATGAGCTTGATACAAAAATCTCATTACTGGGTATATAACATGATAAAGATGTGATATTGTGTACATATGGAAGCATTAGCTCCTTCAGTGTTTAATAAGCCTTTGCGGAGTATGTCCATGCCATCTTTAGATGGACTGTTACGGAGCTACTTTTCCTTTCAAAGATTAGTGTGGCTAACAAAGGGAAAATATACATGCAATGATGAATGCTTTCTCCCCCATTCCCCAATCCCTTTTCATCTATTGCAAACCTCTTTGTTTGAGTAAAACGTCTATGTGAAATAGCTTCTACTGATTTGCAGGAAAGCAAATATATATGTGCATATATATATATATATATATATATATATATATATACACACACACACACACACATACACACACACTGTACAGATAATCTTAATTTAACTAAGGACACATGCATTTATAGCAAATGTCTTAAGTAAGGAGAATCAGTGCATGTCACAGCTATTGTTAGCACTAAAAGACCAAGAGTTTGTGTCCATGAGACATGGTGGGTCACGTCGCCGCGCTTCACCCACGCTGAGCCTCAAAGCCGGTGTGGACAGCAGCAACCACAGCATGGTCCTGTGTTTCTGGAGGCGGAGGAGTGATGCAGGGTTTAGAGGAGACAAGCTCTTCCCCACTGTCCAGTGTGCAGTGCAGGGTGGAGGATCAGGGAGGGGGAGGTGTTCAGTGAAGGCCTTGGGGTGGGGGTGTGTGAGGGTGGGGAGTGCTGCAGGGCAGAGGAGGGGGAGAGGGCCCAGTTCACTGTTTGGCTATATCCCCTTTCTTCAGAATGATCTGCCGCTGCCAGGGGGCCAGCTTGGTCTCATCGTAGCCCAGGGTCCGTAGTCGCTCCAGCTCCGTCTTCTCCTCTATCTCCTTGGCATGTTTGGCCTGCTGCTCCACTTTCCTAGATGCATCCATGCATGAAGAGAGGTGGACAAAGGGGGAGAAAGAAAATAAAAGTTAGAATTGTACAGGAAGCTTTTATAAGGTTTTCTAATGATAGAAAATGCATCGAATGATAGCATCATTTTACAAGATAGTCAATGTCATGAAACATTATGTGGAATAAATAAGTTGCTTACCTTTTTTGCTCCCTGCCACATCAGGAGAACATAAGCACAAAAAGGAAAGGTGTAAATATTTTAAACAGCAACAAAAGTTATTCCACACGGTAAAGACATTAGGACATTGTTGTAAGGCTTGCCAATGACAAAATAAAAAGACAATGTCGCATAATCATCATTAAGTGGAGATTACTTTAGAAATGTTATATAGCTATTATTTCCAAACAGATCAACTAAACCTTTAATACAACACAGTAAAGACAGATGAAGACTGTAGCACATCATTTTATAGAAGGTTGTAATAGAATACATTTGCAACTTTGCATCCCATAATGGAGATCTAAGCCATCTAATACTGTAGTTCAAACCTGCATGTGCCATTCAAAGCAAACAGATTTGAATAGGTCTAGTGCTAATACCCCCATTTCAAAATGTCTTTGTGAACATGGTTACCATCCTCACTGCTAAACGGACACTGGCCACTTTTTTAGGGAAACTTTCTGTAAACTGTGTAAACCACAGAATCAGTTACTGCTTTAGTTACATTACATTCCAGAGAGTAAGAGGCATCATCACGTATGGCTTTGAACAAACATACTGTTCTGCGAGCACTGGTGCCAGATATGCTCGATCCAGTATCAGAAGTCAGACGTTTTAATTAGTTTTGCACGGCAGGAGTTTCTGAGTGAATATAACGACTGATAATAGATGTCAGGAGAACCAAACCAATGGTTCAAGCTAAAAGGCGAGGCATAAAAATACTAAAAACAAAGTAAATCAGTACTACACGTTATTCAGAAGGGCCTCTCAGAGTACAAAATCATAGAATGTCAAAAGAGTCTGGACAGGCAGAAAATCATAAGCATGCCATTAAAAACTGCATCCTGGTAGAGTTGAAAAACATCTAGTCCAACAACAACACACATGTTGTGTCCATTCCATCTAGAATACATGGGATGTTATGGTGGTGTAATGGTGCAGGTAATGTCTTCTTGCCACAGCTTATCTAAACACTGGCAGCAAAGAGACGCATTTGTTAATCAAAACAGTCCATCAGGATACTGTGCCATCTTACAACATATGCATCTCAACATTGTTCCAGGCATATTAGGTTTAATTCAGCATCATGTACAGCCTTCAGATCTTAACCTACAGTATGCAAACACAATGTGCAGAACCTCCCCCTACTGGCCCAGGATATAATAAATACAAGGTAAGATGAAAAGCTAGTTTACTCACCTCTCTTCGTCCATTTTCTTCTTCATCATGTCTCTCCTCCAGGCCGGCATTGATGCCAGACGTGCAGCCTCCTCCTCAGCCTGTAGAGGGACAGACGGGTCAGGGGACAGACAGAGATAGGGGCCCATACCAGTCAGTAAAGGATTTTAAGTGTCTTTAAGTCTTTAAGTCTTTTATCATTTAAAGGTATTTAAGGGACTATGCTAAATACTTGACCAGCATCGGATTGAAATATATGTCAGTAGGGACATTCTTAGTCATTTTAGCAGCTTTGAACCTATATCACTGTCTTTTTTAACTGATATTTTATTCCACATGAAGCCAACCACGTGCAGCCTTGATGTCATTCCTACTAAATTTCTTAAAGAAGTGATTGACACAGTTGGGCCCATTGATTTTTAATAGCTCTATAGCAAAAGGCATTGTTCCGGCCAATTTTAAACATGCTGTGGTCCAACCTCCTTTAAAGAAACCCAACATGAACCCTTCTGTTCTTAGAAATTTTAGGCCAATTTCTAAACTTCCATTTTTATCAAAGATATTAGAAAAAGTGGTTTGAACCCAACCTTTAGATTTTTTCCTAATAACATCTGTGAGAAATTTCAATCTGTTATTAGATCTTTACAAAGTACAGAAACAGCACTCCTTAGAGTAATGAATGAGCTCCTTTTAGCAACAGATGGGGGGAGGGCACAATTTGAATACTTTTAGACCCGAGTGCTGCTTTTGACACAGTACCATGTGTCAACAATTCCATTTTACCTGACCGTCTCGAAAGCTGGGTTGGCACCAAAGACACCACACTTTGTTGGTTTCATTCTTATTTTCTAGAAAGAACCTATTACCATAGGTAATTACTCATCGTCTACAACTCATATTACCTGTGGTGTACCGCAAGGCTAAATCTACATGCTTCCACTTGGTCAAATCATCCAACGTCATAATGTTTCTTCTCATTGCCACACAGACGACATACAGATATATACCTTCCCCTGAGACCTGATGACCCAAACAGCTGAGCTGCTGTCTTAGACTGTCTCAGTGATGTCAACTGTTGGATGGCACAAAACCTTCTTCAGCAAAATAACTCAAAATCAGAAATCATATTGATCAATCCCCCAATTGACAATTAGTAACCTCTTTTAAATCACTTCTTAAAACCCATTTTTATAGACTTCATGTGCTTATCATGTGATATCGTCTTTATATTGTATTTTTATTGTCTTATCGCTTTTAGTTCATTTATGTTTTTTGTATTAACCTTTATATTGCTTTTGTTTGCTTTAATATTTTAATGCTTTCTGTTTTATTACTTTCTGAGTATCCTGTTTTTACCTTTTCTGTCAAAGCACTTTGTAAACTCTGTTTTTTTAAAAAGGTTCTATATAAATAAAGTTTATTATGATTTTAAATAAATTGCCTCTGTAACTCCTCCTCTACTTGTGAAATACAGTACATTTACCACAGGCTTTATTGTTGCAGTGCACCATCATGAGCATATGGTTAAAGAAATTATTTAAATGCGGCACAGGTTTAATCACCATCAACCCTATCAATCTAGGAGGGCCATCTATATATCTAGTGGGAAAGCATACAAGCCCTGTATGCTGACAGTTAGGGCTGGGTGATGGAACGATATGCATGCAAAATCACATAAAACATGATTTAATTGATGTTCAATTCAATCATCTGCCCCAGAGCGATGTATTACAGCATGGACACTTCACATTTCTAAAACAAAGTCATTAACCACTCATTTTTGGTTTCAAATACTTACATCAATTTGTGTTGCAGTTTTTTTTGCATTTCCAGGGTATTATTCCAGATAACTTAATAAACCTGCTTGCTGAAACTTGAGTTTCTAGGCAGCTGTAATACTAATAAATAAAATAAAATAAATAATCAATAAGTTCAAATCAATCACAATCAACCAAAGGTAGTATTGGGGTGTTTCATGTCTACAGTCTCACATAAAGCCTCTGCACAAGCTGGAGAAAAAACTAATGAAACATTAGTCCAGCCTATTAGTCCAACTGATATACACATTCTCAAATTTCACATTTTTAACAAATGGCCTTTATGAAAGACTAAAACGTCTAAATACTGCAAATAGTGTATTGTGTAAACTGCTTTATGCACTTAGAACAGCAAACAGAGCTCACAATAGGCACTCTTCTCCTGTTCCTTTAAAATAAAACATAGCCTTGCACAGGACTCTGTTTAACAGGAAGTTCTCTCAGACAGTGCACACAAATGGAAATGGATCCTTTTCTCTCTTTGAGGCTGTAACTGGAGGTGGAGCAGAGGGAGTGAAAGAGGGCAGCCATCTTGGATTTCTCATCTTTGCCTGACAAGATACATTACTCTTTTGCATTCCTCTTACTAAAACGTTTCACTTTCCCTGGCAAACATGAATCCTGGTAAGATTATCTACACAGTGAATTTTTTATTTATTACCCTGGGAATTACAGAGAAAGAAAACATTTTTTATTTTCAGGTGGCTGAGGTGGACATTTCTCCCGGACACTGTAAAACAGGAGTTTTGTGAAAGTGACTTGATTACAAAATGTCATAGTACTCTATAAACCTATGAATTGTATCTGGTTTACACTGTGTTGTGTCTTTTAGGATTTGGAGCATTTAATCCACTTATTACACCTTTAAATACCATCTATGTAATATGAACAGTAGGGAAGGTACATACACAAATAAAGGAATGTAGCATTGTAGTGTTGATGTAGAAAGCAAAGCTGACAAAACCAGCTTTAGAGCAACTTTACTGAAGGCCAAAGTAGTGTTTAATTAGTGCTTCAACACAAACCAAGTTGCATGAGTGGGAGTAGTTTATCACTGACTTCTTGAACCTATAATCTCAGCAATGTTATTGTTATGAACTGCCCATTTTACTCACATTAACATTAATACCATTAGCAAAATCATCCATCTACCAACTGTCTTTGAGAGGTAACTAGAGCACTGAATGGAGCCCAGATGGACATAGGAATCAAACCTGTGATTGCTGTTCTTTTATTACTGAAGGAAAAACTGCTGGAGAAAAAAAAAACAATCAGCAGCCTATTGGTTTAAAATTGAATCAAGTGGCCAATAAATTCCACAACAACTAAACACTTAAGCTAATCAATTGTAGTTTTTGTGTCAGGTTCATTCCGTCCATTGTGTCAACGGACTACATCAATATGAGCCAGAGAGTGTAGCCAATACATTAGCCTGGCAAGCATCCATTGCAATCAATAATAGCTGCAATAAAAAATGATTAACAGGCACATTTCTCAAAACTTGTACAACCTTTGATTGTGCCTTTACACCGTTCTGGATATGATGTGTCGGGCTCCTCTGAGTAAGAAGCTCTGAATTCACGTTTGTCAGCCAAGATCATCAGGCCAATATTAGTAAATGGCAAGTTAACCCTGTACTAACAGATAAGGCAGATGCTTTATTGTTATGATATTAGGGAGATCATGTGCTGGTAGTAGGGGGTAATTTGTGCAGTCTTATTGCATCTTAACATATTATTGGAAGAGGCAATTATAAATTACTTGTATTTTGTGCAAGCAGGTTGCTGTACGTCATGAATCTGGCAGTGTGAGTCGGCTTGAATCTGGAAGATGCTGATACAGGCTAATTTGGGGTCTCTATTTCATGCCTGAGAGGGCCTCTAGTTGAATCAACTATAAACAGTAGGATATTCCCCATTGCCACTTTTGTACTACATAGATTAATGTTTAGTAAAATATTTCCATATGATTTCCTAGATATGTAATATATAAATCTTTATGTAGTCTAGACACATTCTGTTGAAGTTGGCTTAAAATTACAATATCTTTGTCATTTTTGTTTTATTTGCTAATGCTCTTCCAATTGTCTGAAGTTTTGACTTCAGTGTCACTTGCATATGTGCAAGCAATACTGTAAATACAAATATTTGCCATTGTGCAAGATTGGCAGATAAGCAGAACAAATTATAGTCTTGCACACTGTAGAACTTCAATGTTGACATTAAAAACAATACCATTCTGTCATTACTGTGCTATTTACATTCACCAAATCTGTAACAAATACTGTACATAAATACAAATATAGAAGCCTTTAAGTTTACCAGCTGACTGCCTTCGCTTTTGGACTGTGAGTTGATCAAGATTCACTGTAACCTCCTTATGGCTCCTGTAAGCCATGGATAGCATGACAGCGGGTGGCGCTAAGAGGGTTATTTGAAGGTAATCTTAATGCTGCAGAAGAGACACTATGAGAATAGTTTGGTTCTTCGCTGCTACAAGTGTCGCAGCAGAGGATTACACACTCTAGCGCTTGTTGTTTCCCAGTGGCTCTTTTATTGGTACGTATATCAGTGTGATTGTTGAATATATATTAACTTGGCCTGATCTCAGTTGAGATAATTGAAATATCCTGTTGGCCATGTGTTTCAGTTAAGTACACCCAACAGTGAAAGTAGAATGACTTTGGAAGGAATAACTGATAGCATATAATCGCAAAAATGTCAACAAACTTTATTTCTAACAGCAATGTAAAAACCAAATAACTAAGGAACACAAATGATAAGCACTCAAATTATAAATAGAGTAAAAAAGAAAAAGGTGGAACAGTTTTCATGGAACAATTACAAACCATTAATTTGATGTTTCATTTAGATTATAATAGCTTTGTCAAGTGAATGCTTTCATTTGTTGATAGAAATTTGATAATTTTGAGTTCAGAATTACTAATTAAAAAGTACCAAACTCTGAGCTGTTTCTCCAGGCCTTGCATTTACCATACCTGTTAATCTTTGAAATCTATACTGAAAGGCATACATTGTATAAACAAAGTCATGAGGTCATGGACTTAAAGACAACGGCCATTTGTAAACCACACAGTAACCATAAACACTTTACAATCCCACTGAAGACCTAGTTTATTTGCCTTTGATTTCAAGCAATAAAAATCACATAAAATAATAGTTTTTCAACTATCATGTGAATCCCTGGCTTTATTGAGATCGTGAGTCACCGAGGCTATCTCAACATGAAATGCAATCTGACATTCAATAAAAACAAAGTGTGCACAGTTTAACCAATTATGTCCTTCATTACAAAGATGGCATTTATGGCAAATTTAAAAACCTGCCTTCCTAGAAGTAGTGTATTGTGGCAATCAATCAACACAATTCTAAATGAAATAGTTGTAGCAAATGTATGTATCTTTTGATCTTTTATCACAGACTTTCTTTTCATTCACTCCAGCATATGCAAATGGTGAAGTCAGTACACCTAAGTGGATGCTCTTTGCTTTACTGCAGTTAAGTCCCTTATGTGACATGGTCTAAAAGCCAGATTAGTTTCCTTTCTCAGCATACTCCACTTTACAGGTTTGTTTCCCTGATCCTGCTTTTTATGCATTTCCTCTCTGGTTGTATCGACCTGTAGTCCGCATATTTGTTAGATATCAAAAAGCTCAGCTTCCTTTTCTTTCCAAAAAGCAAAGCTTCGGTCAATGTATCTGATGATCTCCTCATTGCTGAACTCTTTTAGCTCATAGATCACTTTAATTGAGTCTTCATTATGTTCAACTCTGGGTGGAGGTTTATCAACATGAGGTTCATCTAGGATTTTAACAGTAACAGGTGGAACATCTTTCACTGGATCTGGTACTGAGCTTTCTGTTGTGTCCTGCAGCATCTCAGTGTTTGCTGTTGCATCAGTGTGTTGTACACTTTCAGCTGTCAAGCTCTGCATATGGTCCTGCTCTGGACTTTTACCATTAGAAACCACTGCCTTATTTGTGGACATCTGCTCACTGGCTTTTACATCCCCCTCAGCATTGTCCTCCAAAGAGTTCTTCAGGATTCTCTGCTCCACACAATGACCACTGTCAGATACACAATCCTGGGATGCAGGTGATGATGATTGAGAAACATCTGATTGTGAGGCTGGCAGGGAAGCTTGTGGTGATGGTGCAGGTGGAGTAGGCTGTGCATTTGGAGGTGGGGGTGCAGGATGGGTAGGAGGTGGAGGAGGTGGAGGATGAGAAGGTGGGGGAGGGAGTGACTCCTGTATTGGCACAATGGACATATCAGGAGACATAGAATGCAGAGAAGCCGTCATCACACCTTCACCATTAAGCGAGTCTCCAAAATACTTGATTTTTATGTCTTCAAAACCATCTGCCCAGTCTTGCTTCCCTCTCTCAATTTCCTCCATGACCTCCTTGTGAAACTGCCTTATGACCTCCCATTTATGGGTACCAAGACGATCAAACATCTCATAGCACAAGAGGTGGCGGAATTTGCGCTCACTGCGAGACATGTTCATTTCCAGCAACTGGAAGTATCCAAGCATGAACAGGTCAAGGGTTAGGGTTTCGTAGCTCACCGGTGACCCATTGATGTGTGGTAAGAAGTGCTCCGGCCAGTAGATCATCTGGGCACGACTCAGTCTGCGGATCTGGCGTGTGGGCACTTGACTCATGATTGTCCTCCAGTGGCCAATCAGATTGCCTACTACCTGCTTTGACTTCATGAAAAGGAGGAGTTTGTCATCTTCACTCGGCATCTCCCCAACAATATCTGCACTAAGTTGGTTGTAGTCCTCCCAACTCACGTCTAAATGATTTCCTCTCCTGCCAGTGTATTTAATTCGATAAGATTCGGAGATAGTATACTTCCGCCAGTGTTCAAGGAACAGGAAGACGATTCTCTCTTTCCTCATTTCAATGCATTCCTGGACATAGCTTAGATCTGTCTGCACCTCCAAGCTTCTTGTTAGTTGATCATTATTTAAAATGGGGTCAGCAGAAATAACCTGGCTGAACTGTTCAATGGTAGTTGGAGCCATTACCTCAGAGGGCACATGCATTTTAGGAGCATAAGATGCGATGATAACTGGTTCTTCAACAAGTGGTAAGACTGATTCCTCCACTGAAGGTAAATCTCCATTGGTATGTGACTGAAGGACATCATTTTCACAAATTGTCTCTGGATGATAACTAGATTCACTTACCACAGGCAGTGACCTCTTGCGTTTGTACACCCTATTTGCGTTATCTGCAGACTGCGACTGAATTTCATAATTTGCCTTGAGGTTCTTCACTGAAACACCACACTGTTTTATCTCCTTCTCCACATCCTCTCTTGTTGAGAAGGACTGAGAGCGTCCAATAAATCCAGCCCCAACTGATCCTGGTTCAGACTGACCTGTGCTCATATTCCTTGCGTCTTCTTGAGAAAATTCAGGACATATAAGATCCAAGATATCGATCTCTTTCCCCCCCAGAGTGGCAAGAACAATGGCCATACTCTTGAGCAGGGTAGAAATCTTGCTGCACCAAGCTGGAAGATCTTCAGCTTGGCCATGTACCTGCTTTGGATTGACTGAGAAGTGCCCTTGATTGAGGGCAGAAGACACTGGTAGGAGCTGGTGAAGCTCCCGCTCCAGTTCCTCCAGCTGCTTCTCGACTTCTGAGACCTTGTGCATGACCTGCAGGTTCTCAATTTGCTTCTCAATACGGTTTAGGTCACCCTCTGTCATCAGTTCTCCAAATGGGCCCAAAATGGCATTGTGGACGTGGGAGTAGTGCCATACCTGAGGCTGGTAGTGCCCACTTGCCGCAAACTAAATCAGAGGTCAAAGGAGACCAAAAGACAAGAAAAAAGGGAAGGAGGGAGGTATTCCTTCAGCTCAAAGTTCCTGGTGTGAACACACGCTTCAATGCAAATCCATCTCGGCACACAGGATTTACATGGATTTAGTGGTGCAATGGCACTGCCTCATAACAAGCACAGAACGTTCTACTTTTAATTTTGAGTCCGAGAACAGAGAAAGCTTTGTCCTTTTTGAATTAATTGGCAAACCATATATTAATTATACCACTATTGATATATAGGTATAGAATATTGATAAGTGTTACGGGTTTGCAACATGTCTACATTTGTATTTTTTCGGCACTTGACACTGCAGATCTTTTACATCTATATTTGCTCAATCCCTTGTCAAAGTTTCTCTCCCATTTTTATGAGTCAGTTTTATTTTATGCTCTCGGTCAAAGAGTAACTAACTACACCTGCTAAAATTAAGATTTTACTGAAATCCAGCGGTTAAAATTTTCATTTGTCTGCAACCCAAATATGATGTAACACTGCACTATAGTGTAATGTTACATTACTGTTGGTACTGGCACCAGCGCAACAGACAGACACACTCAGTCCACACCCAACAGTTATAGGAAACCACACTGGGTGTGGTTAGAGGTGCCACAGGGTTGTCGAGCCACAGAGGTCAGTGCGACAAAGGTTTTACTGATTAAGAGACTTGGTGTGGAATTACTCTTATTGTATCATGATCTGCCTGTAAAAAAAACAACTTGAAGGAATTCAAGTGGCATTCAGGTTTTTTACCCTCACTGTATGCACATTTTGTTTGCAGTATTTTGCATCTTTAAAAGTGGTATACAAATGTAGTTCCTTCTGTATTTTAGTATATTTGTTATTATTACTGGTTGACCTGTAGTGTGAATGGGCCCGGCATCACACCACTGAATCGGCATGTAAAAACTTGGAGCCACAAAACTCCATCATCAAACACCAGCCCACACCGTGAATCCATTAGTCAAGTGTGTTAATGTTGTGATGGGTATTGTAGCCAAGTATTCAATTCACTGCACCCCAAAGAGTCTCTTGCTATTAATGAAAAAATAATTATAAAAAAGAAACATGCATAGAGATGAATTAAGAGACAAAGAAATAAAAAAATAAGTGAGTACATGGATGTCTACATTTAGAGCTAGCTAGGTCCAATGTCACCTCCTGCAATTACTAATATGTTATCTTTCAATGTGTTATTTACAGGGGAAAATATGTTGCTAAAATACTTTATGTTCAGCTTCGTATGCTACTTTTAGGACCGACAGCCAGTTAGACATAATAATGATGCCACTGCATCCCAACAAACAAACAAAACACTACATGTCAGTATCACTAAAGGACACTGGGGAGAAATTCCTACCTGCTGGATCATTTAAGAGTATAAGATTGCAATCCTTGATAGCAATAAATTATTAGTCAGTCAAATTTAATTAATCAAATCAAAGATATTGCAGAGTCCTTCTTGTATTACACAGTGCTAACACGTGTTCAGATTGCTACAGTATGAATTACTAATTAATGCCTTGTCTAAATACACATCATATTATCACACACTCCAGCTACTATCCATCAAGTGAGAAACCGAGATGTCTTTCATTCTAAAGCCAAATAATACAATTTAGAAACATAGCTTTTTTCTAAGCTACTTCAGTGCGCTGACTGAAGCCCTCGTTGACCAACGGCCATGGCATTTGTTGTAAAGGTAAGTATAAGGCAGGTGATGAATTAAACTGAGAAATGCTCAAAAAGTGAGTGCCTAACTGCGGCTTGTTTGACAGAACAGAAACACTCTCCTTCAGCTATCATGTAAAGAAAGCATAGATACTAAATTAACTTGTAGTCTTGATTCCCTTTGGATGTCAACGAACTGTTTGACAAGTCAAAACGAGAGCAACACTTGGGTCGAGCATGAATATTAAAAATACATTTATTTCCTCATTGTTTGAAATCACGAAAGTCCACACTCAAGTCCAAGCACCAGCTATCCCCTTTGTGTTGTTAATTACTGCAAACTGAAGCAAATATAGACAGTAATTAGGTTTGCAGAGCATTTTAAATTTACGGGAGCACAAATGGGATAGCTAAGACACAGCAAAACGCCTGACCGCTCTACAACCTTGCAACATCTTGCCTACCTTGCGCTTGTGCTCCTCCTCCTCTTGCATCTTAACCTGAAGCTTTCGCACCATCACCTGCCTCTTCCATTCAGGGATCGCTTTTCCCTGTTCGTCTTGAGTGGGCACTAGCGCCTCCACATCTGCAAGACTCATCTTCCGCCCCAACTCTGCTCCTGCCATGCCGCCACCACTGTTCCCATTGATGGCAGAGTTGGAGGACAGTTGCTCGTAGCTCACAGAGGTCGACATAGTCTTGGCAGATCCGGAGCCAGTTGGACTGGGACTGGGGCTGGGATTGGGGCTGGGATTAGGGGTGGTGGGTGGAGAGGTGACAGACGTATTGGATGGTGGAGGGGATGGCGGCTTGGCTGGTGGGCTAGATGTGCGCGTCTCTGGTGGAGATGCAGCGTCTCCCTGGAGAAAAATAAAGACACAGATGGACAGGAGAACATGGGGCATGACAAAACTGGTGGATTTTGTTTAACCAGTAACTACTCTCCTAATCATCCTTTGACACACAGCTAGAAGGCAGTATTAGCCATTATTGTGGAAATGTAATGTGTCACACGACTTCCAGATTTCTTCCAGATTCTGACACATTAGTTAGCCTTTGCTCCAGTATCTTAAGTTTAACTCCGGCTTATGGCTATGTTGAGTCTGACTCATTCAGCATAAATGATGACATTGTAATGTGTGTTAAGTAAAGGTTATGGATTTCCACTTCCTTCTTAGCCTTGGTTGACCTATGACCACACCGTAGAGACACATGGTTTAGAAGGAGCAATGCAATGTGGCTTTGTATATCGGAGAAAGGACAAATAAAAGTAAGTCACTGTTTTTCTTTGCAAAACAATATTATAATAACAACTGGGATAGAAGTACTGTTGCTTAATTTAGTTCCCATCATTGAGGTGATCTATTCATTGAGGTCAGAGAGCTCTGGTGTCCCCTCGTTAACATTGTGCACAGTTTCCAAACTTATTAAAACTTGGCAATGAACAAAAAAAAAATGGATTACGAACCCTGAATCATCAGTGAATTACTTTGCCTTGTTTCCATCAAATTAAATTCAAATTTATAAAGTTGCATTGACATGATCATGAAGGATCATTACCGCAGCAACCCTGACACACAATTCAAATCATTCACGCATTGACTGGCTTGCATAGAGTCTCACCTCACATTTATTGGATTACAGGCATGTCGTTGGATACCTAATCTCTCCCTTGATGGTTTGGGATAATTTTGCTTCATTTCTGCAGATTCATTTAAGGCACAGTGACATCAAATCCACAAGTAATGGCAAAAAGCTGTAGTTGACCTTCTCAAATGAGCAATTCTGTATTTGTCAGGAGCTGTTACATAAATGTAGTGGAGGAAGGCTGTTGACCTACATTGTTGCCTGTGGGTCCGCTGCTGGAATAGACAGTGGTGTAGCCTTTACTGTGAGGTGTGGGCTTCAGGCTCTTCCCTGCTTTGATCTCTGCCAACAGCTCCGAGTTGTCGCCAGTGGGGGACATCATGTTGAAAGATTTTGTGCCTGCAGACAAAAGGATGGAGCAGAAAAGTGAAACCGGGTAGAAAGAATAACAGAACAGAGGGAGAGAGAGAGAGAGAGAGAAAGAGACAGAGAGAGTGAGAGAGATACACCAGAGAGGAGGGAGCCAGAGAAGGGTTGGGTGGCATTTCAGTGTTAAATATTTCATCCAATTGGGCAGGTAACAATGCTGACCTGAAGCATGTTGCACAGTGATGGCAGGCTTTATAAGTTTCTTTTTAGATTTACTACATTTACTTACTTGGGGTTTCAGGACTTAACACATGTCTCTCTGAAACGGTTTGGATTAATCAAATGGCTTCCCAGCTACCAAACATTCTGAAGATCTTGCAAATAATCCAATGGGAATTCAGCCCAATCGGCAACTGTGGCAGCAATCCACAGTTGCAGCGAGCGGGGATTAGACGGAAAGGAGCAATTCAAAATGATTTCACTACAATGAACCCAAACAGACCTGATGCAGACACAGATAAGCTACTGCTGAACTTTTTGAAAAAGTAGGTCTATAATAAAACATACACATTCAGCTTCCACGGACCCTGATCTGCTTATGGTGACGAATGCAACAATTCCAGAAATACTTCAACTATGACCTCTATTGGTAATGCTACTGCAACAAGGAACTTTTTTCAGGTCAGACAAATTTTTTTAAATGCCAATCAGGCAACGTCACATTTGAGGCCACATTTCTGTACATATAACTTGCTGATTTATTCCTTGTGTTTTTCATGATATCAGTATTTCAAATAGGTAACACTAACACGTGAATAACTACGTAAATATTTAGAATATAACAATACAGATAACAGAAAACGCCAATGTCATGGGAAAGTAGCAAACTTAAAATGTGATAATGTAACGCACAACTATTATAGCAGCTACACATTCATTTTACATTTAATTTTCACATATGTTGTCCCAAAGAGGCAACAGCTACCTCACCTGTTCTTATGAAAGTAAACCTCCAGTGAATTGAATATCCTCGACCCCTCATTGATCGCTCATTTTGTACTTGGGGAATGGGATAAAAGCTCCCGTAAAAATGTTCCCCGTTGAGACGACCACAGTGGTCTAGCTGGACACGAAGACTCGCTAGGCAGCCTCCCCTCCTCACTCTCCCTTGCTCTGCCTCTCTCTCTTTGGGAGGAGAGAGCAGCTTTCTATTAAAGACCCGTCATCACAGTCGGCGGAAATCTAAAAGGAATCACCACTAAATGGAAGTGACAGCGAGCCATTGGCAAGCCGGCCAGGAATTAACAAACGCATGCACACACACACACACGGACGGGTATTTAGGCGCACATACACACACTCATACGTCCTTCAATCCCCAGCTTGTTAGTCTACACTATTGAACCGATCCTTACCGCAGCAAACCTGACACACAATTCATTCACACATTCATGATTTGCATTCAGTCTCACCTCACATTTGTTGGATTACAGAGAAAGAGAGACGTCCCCCCGAGTCGTATACAATGTGCAGTTGCACACACTCAAACTGTAGCTTGTGAAAGGCTCGTGGATAAAAGGCAACAGCTACTGAACCCTCACACACTTTTACGACAACATGTGGCAGCTCTTTAAATTCAGGGTCAACAGATTACATTGTTTAATACATTCATTTTCATAGCCAGGTGCAATGAGTGCTACCTAAACTCGTGCTTGAAGTTCTTGTAAAACAAGAGCTCTTGTAAAAACATTCTTACTTGAAATGCAACTGGATCACTCACAAAAAAAAAAGGTATGATTTCTAATGTTGAGAATATATACAGCCTACCTTCACCCATTTCCCCCTGACAAATGTTCATTGCAGAGCCCCAGAGCACTTCATTATCCACAATCACATCTGTTTGAATACACCTTCGTATTTGTGCGTTTTTGAGTCAAAGGTTGTGCGTTTGTGTTAGTTAATAAATTCTGTTTAGGCTAGGGGTGTGGACTCAGCAGGCCTGCCAGAGTGAGTGTAAAGGAGGGTGGGGCTGCGACAGGTAGAGAACATTTGACTAATAGCCTCTCACAGCACAAAAGCTTTTCTGCTCTGGGTTAGAAATTTAAGAGAGGTCAAGCTGTCGCGTCTGTAACTTTGCGACATGTGTCCTGTATATGTCCTGTGATATGACAAGTAGGATCCTCTCCATTCTGTTAATCGGTAGAAAACAATAAGGAGCTCTCAGATGTGTTGGGAGGTTTTTAATTTTATGACCACCAAACTGCCTGTTTATTGCCTTAATTAATGCTGATGCCATTACGGAGCACACACTGCTCTTTGGCTTGAAGTATTTTACTGCTATCCTACCATTAGGCTGCAGGAGGATCATCAATAGAGACAATTGGATTTGCTGAAAAAAAGCCTATACATAAAATACATAGATTGTAAAAAGGCGCCTAAAGGAAGCAATTAATAGTTTACAGCTTAACTGACGTTGCTGTTTATTACTGGTCTATAAAAAATAGAAACCTGTACTATACTGACACAAAGCTGAAGCCGTATACTGTAAGTGATCTTTCACTTAAACACTTTGTTTGAAATAATAAGCTTCGTCACATGTTGTGTCCATAACAAATATGCATCTCACCAGAAGTTCTGTTCTAAACTACCATTTCCTTTTTCTATTATTTGTACTCTATGTGGCTGTCCTGCCAATTCTAAAATTATGTTACAAGAAAAATGGCATTTCTCTTCACCGTACTGAGATAAAAATGTAATTAAATAAAGAGATTAAAAAGATTGCTTACTTAAAATCAAATACCTAAAACATGTATGGTAGTATGTGGTCCAACCGAAAGACGTTCTACTGTAATGGTAAATTTTTACTATTGAAAAAAATCTGATCTCAATCTAGAAATCTGATTCAGTTCAGCCGCTGTTTTGAGGAATCACATGGGTTGTTATCTTTCAGACTCTGTTATACTGGTAATTGCGGTAGTGTTTTAATGTTCAGGGAACATCCTACAGTTCACTTGTCTCTGTCAGGTGCTTTCTGTAGGTGTTTCTCTTTTGTCTGTCTAGCCATAGTGCAGGCCTGGCCAACCCGCGGCTCTTTGCCTGGTTTCATGCGGCTCTTACGTTCATATCGAAGTTTGTGTTTGTGTTTTTTTTAATGTGCGTGTTCGCTTCGCTTGAGTTCAATACAATATTTTCGTCAAACGCGCATTTGCGTGAGATGAAAATACCGCAAAGTTTCTCAGTAGGGGCATTTAACGCATTTTCCCACTCTGCTAAAAGCCAGTGGGCAAGTCACCAGCGCCGCCCTGAATAAGCAAAGAGCCAGATATGCAACACTGGTTGAAAACCTGCACGAAGGCTTTGTGACCCAGTTCCGTGATCTACAATTGAAAAGGCCACAGATTAAGTTCCTCGTCGACCCATTTAATGTGGAGACGGACTGTTTGAAAGCCCCGCTAGTCACAGATGAGGCTGAGTTGGAGATGATCGATCTTTGTGAGGAGGACCAACTGAAACCTGCTTTAAGGGAAGCGACCATTGAGTTCTGGAAAAGTGTGCCAATTAAAAAAATACCCCAATGTCAAAGGGGCTGCGCTTAAGATACTGTCAATGTTTGGGTCAACATACGTCTGCGAGTCTGTGTTTTCTACCCTGAAACACGTGAAATCAAAGCATCGATCTGTT
>JAVQJF010005949.1:0-34706 GCA_036023855.1 Gadopsis marmoratus
CAGGAGAGGAGCTTGGTAGCTGAAGGCTCTGGCTCCCATTCTACTTTTAGAGACTCTAGGAACCACAAGGAGCCCTGCATTCTGGGAGCGCAGTGCTCTAGTGGGGTAATAGGGTACTATGAGCTCTTTGAGAAATTGATTTGAAGGGCTTAGCTTTCCCGGAGGAGCTCTGTTAGGGGCCTGGCTGTCTCCGCATAGTCTTCAATGATGTCTCCAGTAGTTACAAACTCCCAGGAAGCTCCTGAGTTCCGACACGCCTGGTAGGGCTTTGATGGTTTGGAAGGCTTTAACTCTCCCTGTCTGGGGTTCGACGCACGTACTCAACCTTGGTGCGACACCACTGACCCTTTGAGAGGGTAAGCTTGGCACCTGTGATGGCAAGTTGGCTAAGCACGTATCGGATTTCAGTCAAGAAATTTGAATATGCAAATGAGCATCAGTTCCAGGTGACCTTGCAATTACCAAAGGAAAAGGCCAACTTGTACTGATCCACTGGGTCAACTCTCATTGTCCAGAAACCATTTGACACATCAACAGTCGAGAAGAAAAAGGCTTCTTTAACCTTTGCAAGTTCTTCGTCCAGATGAATCATGGGCCATCGAGAGAGGAACCTGTTCATTCAGTTGGCGATAGTCGATCGTCAAGCGCCACTTACAATTTGGTTTCAACACTGACCATAATTCCTCATTGAAATAATTTTACTTTCTCCGTGAAATGAAGCCATGCTTTAGACTGTTTTTTCCTCTCGGCCATGACTCCTTGTTGTAAGTATCCAGCAGCATAGACGTCATTGTTCCCCAATGATCCACAGTAGACACCATAACGCACCTCATCCACACTGTCCTGGTCCACCTGGACATCGAGAGGCGCAATTATGTTAATTATGTTGTAGACTACATCTCAACTTTTAACACGATGATCCCCTCCAGACTCATCACGAAGCTTGAAGTGCATGGGACTCAACTCCACTCTGTGCAACTGGTTCTTCAACTTCCTGCTGAGAAAACCCCAGGTGGTGTGGGAGGGCAGCACCCCGCCTCACCATCAACACAGGAGCCCTCTGCTGTACTTCCTGTACACACATGACTGTGTGGCCATATCTGGCTCCACCATCATCAAGTTTGCTCATGACACAGTTGTGGTGGGCCTAATCTCAGATAATGGAAAGAAGGCCTACCTACTGTTATGAGTGGTGATGTGGACACAAGAGCAATCAGAGGCAATGTCAGGGAAGAAATAAACAGTCTGTTCTTTTGCTGAGACACACAGGGGAAAAGACTATAGCCAGGCAAGATGATATCCAACCCCGATACTGTGACGGAGTAGAGGAGGAAGTGTAGTGCCTGGCGTCAAGTCTTGGAGAGGTGAGGCAAGTGAGAGTGATTGACGTAATCGCTGGAGACGAGAGAGAGAATATATCACTATGCACAAGAACACCATAAAAAAACTGGATCAGATCAGCTAGGTGATAACTACCACTTTAGCAGAGGCAATGATCTGGCGCTGGTTGTAGATAGTAGGTTGTAGATGAGCAGTGATCGATGGGACAGGTGTGCATCATGAGGACCGCCAGCTGTGGGGAATGACGATCAGCCAGGTGAACACAGAGGACAAAAAAACACAA
Organism: Gadopsis marmoratus; assembly: GCA_036023855.1. Classification (NCBI taxonomy): domain Eukaryota; kingdom Metazoa; phylum Chordata; class Actinopteri; order Centrarchiformes; family Percichthyidae; genus Gadopsis; species Gadopsis marmoratus. The sequence goes on from JAVQJF010005949.1 coordinate 1,625, forward strand.
AACAGGAAAACCCACAACCACGACACCTGCCTACGGTTCTCTCTGATGCTGCCAGCGAGGCGCTACTGCTGCCTGAAGGCCAAAAACAGAGAGGATGAGAAGGAGGTGCTTCCCTCAGGCCATTTGGGTCCTGAGCCCTGAACCAGTGACTTACAATTGTTGGGATCTGTAAATAGTATAAAGAGTATGGGCTAGACCTGCCCAGAGGTAGCTTCTTATGATTGGACGCTCTAAATAAAACAGAACTGAATTGAATTACAAAAGGACCTTACATCATTGGAAAATTGATTTTGATTAGGATTTCTGAGGTTAAATCACATTCTACGCATCAAGACTGTCAAGACTTAAAAACATTTGTATATTGGTGGAAATATACTTGTGTCTAGTCTTTGTATGGCATTCAATAATTGAAAAGTCTGATCCAAGGTTTGGGGTTGCTTAACTGATGTTGAAATCAAAGAACAGGCCTTTTTCACATATGATAATACCACAGGTGATAATAACATTGCTGGTGACAATTTACAATTCCAGGGCCCCAAACCTAAAGCAGCTAAATGGAATTCAGCCAACATTAATTTCTTACTCCAAGTGGTTAGTAATAAGAGAAATATACTTACTGTAATTCAGGTGGAAAGATTAACATCTTTGGTTTTTGGAAGAATTTAATGTAATAGCTGAATTGTAAAAACCTTTCACAAAATTTGGCAGAAATCTGTAAAGGTTTCCTCATTTAAACTTAGTTAATATGATACAACAAACTGAAAAGAGAAGGCAGAAGGGTAGGAAATGAAACGGACAAATAATTGGCAGAAAAAAAAGACAAAGACTGTTGTGAGGAGCTGTGATAGGTAATTAAGAAGAAAAGAAGAGGAAGACAGAGTGAGTGGTGCAGGCTAAGGATGATGGCCTCTCCCTGGCTGGAAATATGGTTTGATTTGGTGATTTATTCATGGTGTTGATTTATTCAGCTGCAGTGCAAAACATTGCCCTCCAACTGCTTCTCTATCAATAATACAATAATTCTGGAGACAGGCAAATGTGTGTTTGTGTGTGCCAGAGAGAGAGAGAGAGTGTCCCATCATATTATACCAGGAAGATGAGACCAGCTATCCTGAAATCACCCAGAGCTAACAACGGAAAACTTCTTTCTGGCCTTCAGTGTTTTAGCTTCATCTTCTGACAAAAAGTTTTCCAGCACAAGCAACTGCACAGACTTTTTAACTGCACGTGACTCCATCCTCCCGCCCTGTTGTGAGAGGATTGCTGCAACTCGCACACTCACAATCCTCCTAGTAATGACGCTTTGAATCATATTTGAAAGTGCAAGAAGTCAAAGTAGAGAGTGGTAAATGAGCTTCTGCCTGGAATTGATTTAAAGATTATACCGATCGCACCAGTTGCTCTGTCAGCATTCAGCCGCAGATCAGTGAAACACACTCTACAAAAACTAAAAGTCTTTTGTGTCTTATTTTGGCTGCAGCTCCCTGTGATGAGAATGCTTTGTTTGAGATGTTATCCACAATAAATAATTCAACTTGAGTGCACACTTAAGGCCGGTGAGGGAGTGCACTGTACCTGCTCTTACGGTGAGCTCCGTAAGAGCAGCAAGCGCCCTCCTGATTGTTTTGAGTGAGGGCGCCTGTAGCACCCGATAATATAATAATTTCCTGAAAATAAAAGGAGGCAAAAGTTGACCTTATTACTTAAGTACATTTAAAAATAGAAAACCGTTTGACACTCAATGGCACCCCCATGAATTATTGAGGGATGGGGGGGTATGACCAAAAATGTTTGAGAACCACTGCTTTAAGTCAGAGCAATCAAGTCAAGTTATTCCATTATTGGGATTTATTACATTTTTGATCAGATTAAGTGCAAATTTTATTACATTTACATTTTCATGAAATGATGCTATTACTGGGTGCTACAGGGCCCCTCAGTTGTGGCCCTCTTACTCTAACAAAAACATCTTTTTGGTCACACTTAATTTCTTATTCCCCCCCCCTTCTGATTCTTTTAGGCATAATTGTCTCCATTTCATGATGTCTTTAACATTTTTATTGTTGTTAAAAGAAAAGAAAATCATCTTTATCAACCTAAAATTATATCTTTCAGAAGCTTCACTCATCAGTATGGTTATCACCTTCAAAGACCCTCATGCAGTCAAACTCCACTCGTGTCGAATCCCATCATGTTGCTATGTGTGTGTTCTGTGTGTAGGGAAGAAAGAGAGTGATGGGATTACTCTTGTTATGTGGGATCAGATGTGCTCTGTTTGTCTGCTTTGTGTCAGCGGGAGAGGCTGGTCCCAGTCAAAATGTGGGATCAGTGTCAGGATCAGTCAGAATCTCCAGCAGCTACGATACACACAGCATTTGGGTATCGGACATGGCCAACTTACCGGTGCGGTTGTGTGTGTTGATGTTTGCACTGGTGGATATGTAGTATTTATCTGTCTACTAGTCTTTGTAAGCTTCTTGTTCAGTTAGTTTTTGTCACAGTGTGTGTGTACACTAGATATCGCCTCTTTGTGGGTATAAATCTGTCACTGAGTCTGCCCCTGTCTGTTCAAATCACAGTAACTCTCTTATTTATTTTTCTCTGCTTATGTTAGCAGCCATGTTTCAAATCATAGGTCGCATCCTTCAAAGGCTGCATTTGTAGGCCAAGTGCGTCACAGTCGCACGACAAGGCTGCCCCATTAGGCGGCCTTCAAATGTGGCCTTCTTTTCCCGAATTTGAAGGATCCCACGACTGGATCCTTCATCATTGCCCAACCTATCCCAAGGTTCATTGAGTGCAATAGGACATGGCGGCAGAGGAGGATTACACAGTACTGGGTTTCCAATATAGACTGTATATAAAGATGGACCAGACCATCTCATTTAACGCTCAGTTGGGTCTTTGCACCTACGAAGGTCACATCTTTAGAAGGATGCAGCCCCTGAATTAAGACACAGCTAGTGTGTGTGTGAGTGTGTGTGTACCCCACTTGACCTGACACTGTAGGGAAAGAAAACCAGCCATTCATTTGGTGGTAACATGTGACGGAATTCAGGAACTGGTTGACTCGTAAGTGAAGTTTCAGGAGACGTGCACGTCTTATGCAGAAGCATTTATTGAATACTTGATTGAGGAGAATTGAGAACAGCAGTGAACACTGCATTGTCAGCCGATTATGAAGGTTACTTCCTGGCGAGGAGCATTTAACTCCTACACATGCAAGATTCACTACAAGTGCAAATAAGGTTATTCCTTATTGGATTCTAAACAAAAACTGTGCTTATCTAAGTTAACGAAAGTCATGTTGTATGTTACTTCAAGCCAGCATCAATGCATGCTGCCTCAGAGGACAGGAAGAGGAGCCAGTATATCAGAGTCTGGAGCATAGCACTGTGCCCTGGCCTCCTTGCATATGGAGCCAGTCCTGCCTTATCAGGACAGCTGCACCCTCATACTGTCTGTTTCAGAGCAATAGGTACTACTACTACTACTACTACTACTACTACTACCAAACTCTCTCTGTCCTTCTGATGCTGTCTGCATGTATTTCTGCCTCAGACGCTGTGGAGTCTGGATCTGTGGAGTTTGGATCTGTCGACGTAGACACGTCCTAACATTAATGAGATATAAACCAGTTGGAGGATAACAGCTTTAGCAACTATGCAGTGAATTGTACCATGTGTCTCCATCAGGACTAGACTCACCAAAGACTCGTAGTTATTGCTGATCCATTAAAACCCACAGGTGCAGATTAACTTGACTTTTAAAGGTAATGATTGAACCTTCACTAGCAGAAGAGACCATGTTTGGAGACCATGTTTGAACAGTGTTGAATACCAACAACACATTTGGAAGTTGACTATAAATAGAAAAGATTAAGGTCTTAACATTTCTTTCTCTTCCATCTTCTTTTCCACTTCAAATCCATACCTCCCCGCTTCCCACTATTCAACACTCTTCCCCTCTGAGTATGATGACACTGCAAAACAAGTGCAATGCTTTTACCTTTTTCTTTCCTCTGCTCCTGCTCCCCAATTGTCAACCCCTCTATTGTTGTTTAAGTAGCCTTTTCTGTCTTTCTCCATTTCATCTCTCCTTTGCAGCCTCTCTGTCTTTTGCCAGCGATTGTCTGGCTTTATAGAGTCTTCTTGGGCACCAGATAAGAGCTTTTCCTGGCACAAATTACAAGCACACAGGAGGGGGTTCATTCCATTCGCAAACAATGATCTACAAAAGCGCACTGGATGAGATGTAAAACAAGCAGGGACCGCCTGGGTGGACCTGGAATAGACAATTCACCGCACCACTTACCAACACATTCAGCCAATTTGTACTTAGAGGGAATATGCACAAGGTGGAGGAACTATAAGCAAAAAGCACCATCAACAAAAATATTTCTATATAGCACTAGCAAATTATTCCAAAGGCTTTTATTAAATAGAATAATGGTGGAGCTATAAAAGAGACGTTTGAGCCCCATAGAAAAGAGGTTTGTCTCACAAGTTCAAAACTCAGGCAAGAAGAGTCGAACCAGAACTCAAACTGAGTCATAATTTACACAACAGTCAAACATTACATGAATGTACATACAATTTTCAGCTTTGCACAGGTGTAAATAAATGTCAGTTACCAGGTTGTCTCTCTTGTTGGAGCGTCTCATTGGTGCTATGCTATAGTATTCACAGCGCTTAAACAGATGGCTCCATCCTAAACATGCATTAAAGAGAACAACTAGGTAGTTAGCATAAGCTACAATAGATGCAACTTTTAAACAAAGTCAGCGCCAAAAGACACTGAACCTTTAGAACAATTTTGATGTATTGACGACACTGGCTGAAAAGTGATCCATGGAACAACGAGCCCCTCATGCCAAATAACAGGAACTAAAAATAGGATACACTGCGGTTGAATGTCTAGAAGAGCCAATAATGTAAAGGAACACAAGATTTCTTTGTATAGTTGTGGTGACAATCTAACTTCCCTTTGACTAAATATACAATGGTACCAATTAACTAAGCCGCTGTGTCATGATGACACGTGGAGCATCTGCATCTCTCCCTTGCCAAGATGATTTGACAGGTTTTTGCAAAGTTGAACTAAATTGAACGTAGAACATCCAAATACACTGACCTCCATTAATCGCATCCAATGGTATTCTGGCATTGACAGGAAGTGGGAGTTAGAGCAGCACCAATTTAACTGTAGAGAAAAGTGTGGCGCTCTTCTGAACTTCTGGAGTTACGGAACCTTAATGCTTCTCTGATCTTAAGATATGCTCTTCATCCTTAGATTAGATTCAACTGCGTTGTCATTGCGTAGCACTGAGACAACAACATGCAGTTTAGCATTATGTAATGTGCATATATATAATAGGTTTTGAATCCACTAAGGTACATACCGTATGAACAGTATGTGTCATGTGAATGGTTGTGTTTCCTGTTTTCTGTTGCTTGTCTCGTGCATTCTGGGTTGTGTGGCTTACTGCTTTAGTTCTCCTGTGTTCGAGTCTGTGTCCTGTCTCAGCCTCCCTCATGTTGCCCTGATTGTTGGAAGTGTTTTCACCTGTTTCCCTGTTCTTCATCCCCTCGTTAGAGTCCTGTGTATTTAAGTCTGTTCTGTGTTCCTGCTGGCGTCGTTGTCTATGCCGTTTGTTGCATGTGTGGACAGTCTCTGTGTTCTTCACCTTTTTGATGTCAGCTCCCCGATCGCCTTACCTTTTGTAAGTGGCTTGTAGTTGTTTCTGTTCATTAAACCTGTGTGTTCTGGCTGTCTGCGTCTGGGTTCCCTCTCTCCCTCCTCCACACGCCGCCGTTCCTGACAGTATAGACCGTATGAACATTCTGAAATGAATAGGCTGAGATATATACAGTATGAATAGTATGCACATGCGCAGCAGTTACAGTAGGTAAAAGATATAGTGCAGGTATGTAAATACAAATAATGGCAATAGGAATACATGATATGCAGAACAAACAGCTGGAGGTATGATTTGAATCCAGTGTATACACTATAGATCAGATATACAGTATGGCATCCCCCCTGACGCCCTCACCTCCCTGCTCAGGATTTCTCACTTCCTCATCAGTCACCTTGCATAATTAGATGGCTGGTTTTTGGATGCCTGATGCAACCTGTTCCTTTTCAGTGAATGTCAGTCGCCCTGCCTCAGCCCCTCCAGATGTGACATTAGTAAACCTGACTTTCACTCAAGTTTCAAGTTTCAAGTTTCAAGTTTAATTGTCATATGCAGTTTAACAGAGTCAACTATACAATGAAATGTGCAGGACGAGAGTCTACTCAGCATTAATAAACACGATACGAAGACAAACAAAATATAAATATAGTAAATATGAGACAGAGAAACAAAACAAAATAGAAGATGCTAAAATTTAAAGTACAAAATATAAAATAAATTTTTTTTAAAAATGTACAAAATGTAAGTTACAGGATAATAGAATGTCCAGTATTTACATGTAGTGGTAGATGATTTTTGTATAAGTGACAAGTGTGTTGCAGAATGTATAGAATTTCTGACAGAGGATGTCGCATAAAGTGACAAGTGTATTGCACAGGCGAAAGGAGCATGTTGTGTATTGACAGTTTAGCAGTGAGAGTTCAGTAGCCTGATGGTTTGTGGGAAGAAACTGTTTTTGAGTCACAATGATTTGCAATGCTGCAAATCATTGTGGGTAATACTGGAGTTTAGTTCGATTTTTGGCATCAGTGTGATGACTTTTCTTTATTGGTTAAACGCTGTTATTTTATCCACAAACAGTTTATCTGTTTTAGTTTATTTCCCAGAAAATGTACTTTATTATGGTGATTTCACGACATAAAATAACAAATGCTAAGAGAGACGAGTAATTCATTTAAATAACATGCAGTCTTGTCTAAAAATAGTTTTTTTTAAAGGTATTGCTTGTGCATTTTTAAGCAATAGAAGCCCTCATCAGAAGTGACATAATTTAACCCTTTCAAAGACGGTGAGGGATGTACAGAGAGTTGCCTGGCAGAAAGTTATTTTATTGATTATGAGGTTCTCAAACATGTTTTAAAGGCACAATAACAGGTTGTACATGCTTATATTTGTATCCAAGAATGAGGAAAATAATCTTTTTATCTCACAACATTATACCGATTTTTTTTTTCTCCTTTTAAACGGAGACCATTCCTTCATATTGGCATTTAAGCGACGCTTCTGTTTTTCTTTAATAAAGCACCAGCCTGGGTCACAGAGTCGGCAGGGATCGACCATCCTGGTTGCTGAGACGAGCTAAAGATCTTAAGCTCTGCACCCAGTGGGCTTCAACATATATCACAGTGGCAGTAGGCTGTTTGCTTTCAACCCCGCCTCCTGCCTCCCTCTCTCCCTCCCTGCCCTCGGCCGGGCAAGCCACTGATCCCCTCTTGGTCTTTATCTCACTGTGAATCCTTGTGAGTTCTACTAAGGGGCACAACGTTGAGCAGTTTTCACTGTCAAACAGCACCCATGCTGGCCGAGAATTTCTTTGATCCCCAAAGAGCCACTGAGCAAACCTCCCTCTGCCAGGTTAATGACGTGTACTTAACTTAAAACTAGCACAATGAAGGGACCAATCAATTCTTTAAAATAGGCAAATACGTGTTTGGCTACTACAGTAGCAAAGGTTTTTGTTGTGTAGTTGTAAATACCAGGTGTCAGGTAGGTCTTCCTGGGAAGAACACTCTGAATGAGCTTGTGATATTTGCCAAGAAAAGAGCGGTAGCAAACCCTGTCGACACAGAATTAAAACGCAAGCTCAAGAAACTGCAAACACACATCAAAAATCATCATTTAACACCAAGTAAGTTGGACGTGAATTTAACAAAAAGGCAGCGCTTTATAAGTCCCCCTATATAGAATTCACTGTATAAGCAGTGTACACATAACACACTATAATGTAGTCTTATGTAGCTATAAGGACCTTTTTTAAGTACAGTATTTATCAGCAATTATAAAATATATCTTCACAGGATAATGTATATTATTACACTTGTGTTTTACTATATTGTCATTGGTTTTCTGCTTATACAGCTGCCTCCACTGATGGCTTCCCACTGGAGGAGATAAATATGCGAATAAACACTTGTACCTGCTTAACAAGACATTATAATGGGTTATTAAGCATTTATTATTAATGCTAAATAAAGGGGACCTAAAGTAAAGTGTTCCGGAGTTCACGCGGCAGGGGGATGAGATGGAAAAATCTGCAGTGGTTCTGAAGGAGGGCTGGTATGGGTGTGAAGACTGTGAACTGTCCCGCTGACCCCTGCGACTCCTTTGATCACTGGACCTTGGTGACAGTGCGCCATTCCATGCCAAATTGCCATGTCGCAACGTGGCAGACCATCTATCAATCTAGATTTTCCCCAAAGAAACAACATTTATCTGCGGCACATCTGAAATGCTCCAAGGCGGCAAAGAAGACGAAGCACACGCGGCTCATTGTCAGTGATTGAACCTAATGCTGAAATAATTAGTCGATTAACTGATGTGCTACTTGACGGAATATTAAACAGCAATTGTGACAATCTGTTTTCTATTTGTTTTCATCTCCAACGGACCTGGCAGGAGGAGCATGGAATATCGACTATATATAATCGCAAGTACGGGTTGTACTTTTATCAAGGGAGGTGGAGGACTCGCAGTGGTTTCCAGGGATTGCTTCCCAAATTCAAGGATTTAGTCCTTGAATTTTATTCAGCATGTGTCTGGTCCCACACACATCGGGGGTCAGACCTTGGACCTTGTTTTTACGCTCAATTTGCGCCGAGGAGCTTCATGTTACTGACCATGAATGTGCAACCCGTCTTTTAATTTAGACGCTCCGTTAAACGTGTGAACTGCTTCTTAAATCGCGTCTCGGCTGAGAGGTTTTGTGCAGCTTTTGACCAGGGTGCAGTGTTGTCTTCCCACACCGACGTTGCGAGTCGTGTGCGCTCTTCTTAACGCACCTGCCTGCGCTGCCGTTTTGGACAGTGACACCTGGTGAAATGAGGCTTCAATTCAACCCCCCCGGCTAAATGACATCATTCCTTGTTTCCGGTGTAAAAGTCGGAGGGTAGAGCGACCACCACCGTTTGACACCATTAACAACATTGCACTGACTGTAGTAACTTTCCCACTTTATTTGTGGGTGAGATTAGAAGTGTCAGGGCTAGCATCACCCCTACCTGTCTGCATGTCCAACTCTGACATCAGTTTTTGGACTGTTTGTCTCCTTTTTCCCTGCAGGACCTGGCATTGATGAAACCAACAAATGCTAATCGTGCCCACAGTGGTGCTGGTCTGGGTCCCTGCTCTTACGTTCATATGTTTATGCCTTCAAATGAATCACAAACTCCTCCTGAAAACTGAGGCTGGAGTGACGTAAAATAACGTAAGCAGAGTAGAGTGTGGTTCTTCATGTGGAATTCAAAATTAAGTTCGGCTTAATTTCAGCAGACCAAACATTTTAGGACAGACGGCTCTACGGCACAACAACCAACAGCTCAGACTAGATCTTATCAAGTTCTTGGTTAAATGTTTGTCTATTTTAGGGTCTGTGAAATTAAAACATTTGCAGATCCTCCTTCTCTGCTGTATACTTTCTTTATTTCTTATTATCCGCTGTGTGCCTGTATGCCTTTCCTTTTTATTTCAGTTTTGCAGCCACATCAGGGCCAAAGATTAACACGTGTGTGTGACCTAAATACCTCATACATCTTCTTTTTATTTTTATTTGATCGAATCCACGAATGCAGCTGGCGTCTGCCGTGGAGCTCCAAAGGTGCCATGTTGTGGTGTCTGTGGAAGTCTTTACGTTTCATTCTGCGTGAGAAAAATGCTTCAGAAAACAAACGGTGCACAGCCCGCAGCAGTGGAAAATTCTCCTCCTTTCTGTGTTTATGTGACGGTCTAATTTAAACTAAAACAGATCTCATTGGTACAAATTGCCTGCTAATTTGCTTGTGTGCAACACAGATGTTCTGTTTCATAGTCCAATAAATTTGCCCACAAGGATCTCTTGGAAAAGAAATAAATAAAAACAGTCCCACTGTTTAGCATTCATAAGCAGCATATAAACATTAGATCCAAGGTTCATAATACACTATAATGAGGTTGTACGCAGATTTAAGGACATTTGAAATGCCTATTAATGTACAGTATTTGTCCTGTGAAGACATATTTCATATTAACTGTTTTACCAGCAGCCTCCACTTATAGGTGCCCATAAGAAGAGTTAGTTATTTACAAATATATTAATAAATACTTTTATGTGCTTTCGATCACATTGTAGTATGTTATAAACCACTTATTAAATGTTTACATGCTGCTTATTAAGGCTAAAAGTAAAGTGTTACAGAAATCTGATTAAATTCCACTTTGAAAACCCTTTTCTTCGTTTCCTCTGCACGCAGCGTGTACAGAAGTGACTTCTTCGTGCTCTTGCAGGCGATCCAGGAATTCTGGGAACAGGCGGCGTGTATAAATCAAACTTAATCAGCCACCTGGGCAGGTATGATCTCTCACTAGTATTTTTATGTTTTGCAAAAGAAAGATGAAGTAGAACAACCGACATATTTTTAGTCTTTGACTGCAGGGCCCTTGGGAAGAATGCGTCTCCCACTAAAGCGTCACCTCTTAAAGAAAGCATATTACGTTACATACAAACATGTCATTTGTGGGACACTGGGGTGGGAATGTCTCCCTGGGGAGCAATCAGACTGACTCCAGCTTTTTAAAAAAAAAAGTCTCCTCTCTCTGCCACTCCTCATTTTTCAGACTCCTGGAATTAGTCGAAATCCTAGCTCGTAGTATTTGCGTTACCCACACGGCTCGGTTACATTGATTAGAAATCAATTAACATTTTCTTGTTGTTTTTGTTTTGTTTTTTTAAAGTCGCTTTGTAAGTCAACCCCACTGGAGATAAATCGGAGTTTGGAGCATTTTCTCCACAGCAAAAAAAAAATACTCTGACTGAACTTTACTTTTTTATACAACTAATGCAATATTATATTTATCATGACATAATGATATCCTGTCCCATAAGAGGGCATTCTTTTTACATGAAATCAATAAAGACGTGATTAAATAATAGTGCAACAAGGGCAACAACATACACTAAGGAGTGTGTTTAAGCAAATTAAATGCATTTATTGCTTGTGAAATTAAAGTCGCATCTACTTTTTGCAAACCTGTATATCTGACCAGAGGAGGGGATGTTGAAGTGTTTTCCTTATTAATAATAAAAATAATAAACTAATACCAAAACAATTACTTTCGGACTTCCTGTTTGCGGCACTCAGCCCCTAGATTTATATTTTCTTTCTACTCTTTAAATACGTCTCACAAATATATAGTTTCATTTTAAAAAAAAAGTTGAAATATTTCCCAAAACAGCTGCTCACTGTAGTTTTTTACCAGCGTTACTCAAACGGCGGATGGATCCACTTTGGGTGCTGTGCGTGTGCGTGTGTGTCTGTGTGTGTGTGTGTGAGTTCATGGTGACAAAGGAACAACAGGAAAGGAAAAACACTGATGTGTTTTTAATAGTTCTACCAACAGTGTGGCTCCACACTGAGCTCTGTGGCTCAGAGGAAGAAGACCTTTCAGGCTGTGACACACACACACACACACACACACACAACACCCATTAGTAGGATACATTTATTGTTGGTTTCTGTCTTTTTATGGCGTTTGTTGAAATAAAAACATGCAATATCACCAGTTTTATCTTTGAAATAGAGAATTGTGCGGATTCGCTAAGGTCAGTTTTGCTTTTCACATGATTTGTCGACTAAAAATGAATGACAAGGAAGGCTGCTGCTGCTCCTGCTGTGATTTTTAACTTGCCACTCCACGTCGTTGGAAGTCATATTCCCATACCAACAAATCAATCTTATGGATAGCGGAGGAAAAACCTCTGTCACAAGCGGACCAATATTTCTCATTGCAGACTTCAAATAGCCGGGATTGCGATGTGGCAAAAGTGGTAACTGCCGTAAAAGATCAAGTTTGGACTGATCTCATTCCTTTTTATAATCTGTTCCCAGTATATTTAATATGAAGGTACATGCTCTCAGATTTGATTTCTGCTCTGCCCGCCACCACCCTGGCTGGACATTAACAGCTGTTTCTCAGGCAGCAGAAACGCAGGATCAACTACATTGATTTGAGACAGGAAACGGCTTCAATCATCAGTTAAGATAAGTGAGGCGCTGAGTCTTGGGTTTGTCTTTCTTCGTTTGAAGCCGGGCTCTGGGAACATCCAGTAGGCTGGTTAGCTGCCCTGAGAGATGTTAGGTTACTATTTGGACACTTTTGGAACTGTACTCTGGGCTGCGTGCTGAAAGCCCCTCAGACCCAAACCTGGTCCAGGCTCTTTAACTCCAGCAACAAACAGGGCATCTGCTCCGCGGGGCCGAGGGTGGCTGTATAAGGTTGCACCCTAACATTTATACACTTGGCACTGGCAACAAAGCAGCCATTCCTCTGGCAACCACCGCCGGTCATTAAGCATAATTTGTCTGGTATCCCTGTGTTGAAAATGCACAAGGAGTGTGAGTAAAGCCAGCGTGAGGTTGTCTTCTGTACTGTCATGTGGAGGGATGGTGGGGGCCCCATGCTGGGCTGTGGCGGTGGGGGGCAGACAGCGACAGAGAGGCTGGCTGGGGGAGCTCCCTCAGGACTGCTTGGGGACAGCAGCAACCCGAGACTGCCTCCCCTCCTTCCCCTCCAAATCCCACCTACAACCACAGCACCACCCCCCTCCCTGCAGCCGTGTGTCTGACGGTTAAAACAACAGCCCCTGTGGCCAGCCAGGCTCCATCTCCCCTACTGGATTTACGCTTGTTCCTCAGTTCCCACCGGCCTCTGCTACACCCTCCTCTCAGTCTCCTGCTTCTGCTCCATCCTCCGTCAGCCGGGGCTCCTCTGCTGCTCTTGTAAACAGCCTCGACACGCTGACATTACGTATTTTGCTGTGGAAGTGCACCACAAACCACAAGTCAAAATTCACAAGTCAAAATTGTAGACCCATATCAGCATGACATGCCGCCAATTAACAAGTCGCTACAGCCGCATTTATCTCTTGCCGACCCAGTTAGACTCGAAATACATTGGACCTAGCCTGACGAGGGTCCAGTGCTCAATCCAAAGATTGACCCTGGATCTGCTTGAGAAGCTGTAGCGCAAACCTGTTGCCAAGTTCGGGTCTGATGTGTCCGTTTGTGAGTTATTGACACTGTTTGAGAAACTCCTGATGTAAACCGGCGGAGCTCCTGTTGAATAACAGAGCGCAGAAACGTCACCGCCTTAGTGCCACGTTTTATGATGAAAGGGAATTTCACGATTCTGTCCGCCAGAAGTGGTATGAAATCCTGTCTGTCTCCACGTCTGTTTGAATTCACAGCATCAACCCCGGCCCATGTCGTACCAACGCAAGAGGCTGGCTGAGGTGTGAACTGGAGGAGGTGTGAGAAGCTTATAGAGGCAATAAAGTGATTATATGTTCCTTCCTATCGAGTCCACGGAGCTGCCCGTTCAATTCAACAGCAGCTGGTAGTTAAACAAACATGTTGATTGGAACATGCTGACACAGATCGGTGAGTTATATGAGGCCTTTTTAAGGTCAGCTAATTATATTCTTTAAGTAATTCGTTCAGTCACGGAGTTTCAAAGGATTATTTGTTCCACCTTGTTTTCTTAGACTTGGTGATTCATGAATCGGTTAATACTTTAGTCTATATGTTGGAAAATAGAGCCCCTCAAAAAATTCCCCAGAGCCCAAAGTGATGTCTGTAAATTGCTTGTTTTGTCTGATTAACAGTCCAAAACCTAAAGAAATTCAGCAGCAAATTTGAGAGCACACGATTAATCGACTACTTTCAGCTCTAGTCCCATCATCTCAATGTTAATGTGGAGTGGAAGTGGTCCGTTTTAAACATGTTGAGTAGCTGAGCATCCATCCAAAATCAGCTGTACATTGCCGCACAGAGATGTATTTTTACTTAAGTGTTTGTTTGAAATCACTGTTTCATCTTGACTTGACACAAGAGCATTGACTGAGATGAAAGTGAGGTATGAAGTCAGATGTCGCCCGTCTCTCTGGCCGGCCCGGAACCGCAGGCCAGTGAAAGTGACCCGTCTGTTTACCCGCCTGCTTTGACTGCTGGTTGTCTGACACGCCGAAGCCACGTTGAGGCCCGCCGACGGCCTCTGACGGCCGCTGACGGCTTCACCCTGGTCTGCTGCGGCTGCCGGAGATGTGGAGGTGAGCTGGGAAGCGCCTGGGTGGCAGGGCAGCACACGGGGCCTCCCTGGCTGGCGCCTGTAATTTTACCTTCCCATTCATCAGCCAGAGATATTAATAATAACAGCACATCTGGATTCACTTTACTGTCTCATGTTAACCCTTTCCACTGTTGCACTGACTGCTACTGCAGAGCCTGGCCAGGCCCAAAGCCCAGACCTCCCCCCTCCCAACTCAAGTCCCATTGCTCTGGCTGTCAGTCTCCATTCCTCTGTCTCTTCTTCTGCTGCACCGTTTCCTTTCTCAGCGTCGCAGAACGTCAGCCGGCTCACCTGAAACCCTTTAACGTGCGCTCACGCCGACTTGTTTTTGTTTTTGTGTCGATAAGTCAGAGTAGCTGTCTGTCACATGTGAGCACATGGAAGTGACATTAAATTCTAAATAATGTGTAGGTGCATATATTTAGACCATAGCTACAGTATGTTGTATACCAAGGGAATACCGAGCGGCTGCAGTCATTTTATAGATATTTACTCTCCTACAGTTTTTACTATGGCTTCACTGTAATGCAGCTTATTTTCATACAGTTAAACTCTGCTCAACTGTCTCATGTCACTGAGACACTTTAGCCAACCCAAAACTGCATTGTAGCATATCCAGATTGTATCCAGATTGATTTTAAAAAGTCTAGACAGCAAAAAAAACAAAAACAATTTTTGCTAATTGGATCCAAGCCACATTTGGAGGCAGTTTGAAATGCAATTCCAGTCGGATTTCTACAGTCCCAGTCCGGACGCCCCGGACTCTGAAATTCAATGTCAACATGTCTTTTGCTTCACTCACAACGCAATACACAATGACGACGTCAAATCCAGAGTGACAGAAGTGCATCAGAGCGGCTGGGTACCAGTTCTGCACCTTGACTTGACGGCACGATCGTCTGCAGGGCGAGCTGATGCATCTCCATTAAAGTCCCTTCACCACCTTATTTAGTTGCTGACGCCTACATCTTTACCACTTCAACCCACGCAGATAGGTTGGACATAGTCCACCAGCGCACAGTTTATACTTTAAGGTGTCAGTATGCTTCCGCCACAGCTATTTGTTATAGACGAGATGTTTGTCTTTAGATGTAGTCAGCTGACACGCCAAGTAAACTGAACGCTAGCTGGCCTCTTTCAAAGTGTCCACTTCTTAACCTCCTGCAGAGGTTCTTATCCCCACCTAATTCGGTGAAGAAAGACCTAATTAGCCGTGCCATCAATTAGATTTTTGTCACCGTGCCAAACAATCCAAACGTGAGAACCGGCATTTGTTTCATGTCAACATGCAAAAACTCAGACGTCGGCCTGGCTGTAATACGCGAGTGTCCGTAGACACCTCGGCATGGAGGCAGAGTAAATCACCCCGCTGAGCTGTCTATAGGTGGAGCCAGGGCCCTGCCACTGGCCGCCAGGCTTGGCTCCACGCCCCGTCGCCCCGAGCCCTCCCGCTGGTGGCAACAGGTGACAGAGGTCTGTTGTGTGTGGAGCTGACAGCCCCCTCGCAACGCATAGGAACACTTGCTTCATTACCAGCCCCCCCACCCTCAGCTGCAGAGAGAGAGACGGGCGGACAGACAGACGCAGAGAGGCTTTACTGCCGTGTCTGTGGCACTAAACATGAGTTTGAGAGGAGGCAAAAAGCTCAGTGTGCATCACTCATCTGCTCATGAGTCAACACTCATGATGTCACGCGCTGCCTTGCCAGCCGCACACACAACTATACTGTATTACCAATTTTTGTATAAAAGACCTTATTTATTAAAAAAAAAAAAAGAGGGGAGAGTCGGCTCTTTTTCCATGCAGTGGACTGAGCCGTACCTCCCAGAGAGCACTGACTGTTAAACCATCGTGCCACAAACAACCTGCTAAAAACACTTAGGGTATTTCTCCCATACAGAAATAAACACTGGCCAATTAGTGTTCTTATTTTTGGAACTATTTTAGCTGCCAGAGGAGTTGAAAATATAACCAACCAGACGTGGCCTGACACAGAGGACTGCAATTTAAGTCCTCGGCGTCTCTCCGTGTGGACATCCAGGAGCTGCTATAGCTATCAAGCCTGAAACATCGGCCTCTGGGATGGTTTATGTCTCTGAAATGAATCTCGTGGTGGAACAATAGCGCCACTATTATCCAGCACAGAGAGAGATGAATTCACATGAGGACAGGCCATCTTGATTTATGAAGTGTGAATTAGGAGCTGAGAGTTTGAGACCAAGGTGGGGTCGGCGGAGGGGGTTGGGGGGGGTTGCATGGCACAAACAGCCGTCTGTGTTGTAGGGGCTGGAGACGCCGCGACCTCCCGTCATCCCCCAACCACCACCACTACGCTCTGACTCCTGGCCTGTTCGCTCATTCACAGGAGCCTCTGGTCCCCCACCCCCCCGCCCCCGGCTGCAGCTTTGGCCTCTGATGATCTGTAGAAATCCAGCCAGATCGCCATGTGGGGATCAACGCCTCAGCTTCGGGCCGGGGAGCTGAAATACGCTAAATGCCCCGCTAGCTGCAGCCGACGCCTGCTGTGTGTCTGTGCTGGTCGTCGGGCTTCATTTATATCATGCGGTGGGTTGATGGAGTGCTGAATCATCCATCAAGAGCACAAGTGTTTACTTTGATTCCAGTAAAATAAAGGCTGATCTAAAACTGACTGACCTGGACTTGCTGTTAAGCCAACGTGGCAACGTAAGAGAGCGTGTGCGGTAGTTGTGTGTCCCTGCTATTTAGCTTTCTAGTCTCGTGATCCTAGACATTAGCGTTTTATTTGCGTGTTTTGCGTGTAAACAACACGGACGGAAGAGGAAGTCTTGGCCCAGATATACATTATCTGGCTTCGCCGGGAGCCCTGAAACACTGGACGTGGCCCCCGGAGGCTAAATCATCTCAGACGATAGCGGAGGTCTTACTGTCAAACATTAAAGAAAGTCCCTGATTTCCTGTTTGTGCAGCTTCGCCAATTATTACAGTTCTAGACTCGGGCGTAAAGCGGTGTCAAACATCTGAAAGTGTACAGTTAGGTCATGTGATCATCGCTGGATGAACACTGAGACTCTGGATCTGGATCAAATCTCTGAATCATTAGTAAGTTCACTTTTGAGCTTAGATTCTTGTCTCCGTAGTAGAGCTTCAATGATGAGTCGATTAAGCAGAAAAAAAATTATTTTTGATAATCGTGTCAGTCATTTTTCAAGGAAAAAAGATCAAATGTTTGCTGGTTGCAGCTTCTTAAATGTCTAAAGTCCATCCTATATGAAAAAAGAGAGATGATGTAATCTGATCCAAGAAGTCCAGTTTGAGTAACAGAGTCACGAGTATCAAGTCTTATCAGAAGGCGTAACACGGTGCAATGGCTTGTGGAGTCCTTTCTGCAGCGGCCCCATTGAAGTGAATGAGGGGGCAGCAGGTATTAGTTGTAATCTGGGGGGAGGATACAGGCCATAACTGTGTAAAATGTCATTTAGATCAACCTTTGCACAAAAATAGCTGTTCAATAAAAGTCAAAATGCTGGAAAAGTAATTACGCAGAAAGGAAAATCAGTACGCAGCAGAGGGGGAAACGTTTAAAAGAAGCCATAGTTCAGGAGCTACGAGCCAAAACGTAAACGTACTTGTTACAGTGCCACCAGTTGACCCGTTTGTGTACTTGTACTTTAAATTGTGTAACACTTGAACCTGACCCTGTAATGCCTCCGTGGCTTCGGTTCTGCAGGCGAGAGATGATTATTAAAAATAAGAAAAGTTCAACGTATTTTTTTTTTCTTCTTCTGAATCCCTAAACTGACGAGGAGGAGCAGCGTCACGTTGATTTCACGTATATTGTTGTACTGATGAACTTGTCTGTCGCCGCCTGAATACAAACTCAGCCTCCTGAGTAATCACAGGAGTACTCTTGAGTTTTTTTTTGGCTTAATGACTTTGTTTGGATGCAGAGTTTCTGTCTGTGAAAGCTTTTTATGGAGGAGTGGAAGGAAGACACGCTCGCACCGGGCTTCAACTCTGCAACCTGTGGGGGGGGCTAATTGTGCTAATTACAGTGCTCCTTAAAAGCCACAGATATGCACGAGTGTGCTCTGCATCCCGACGATTATGTCAAATTTGACATAAAGGGCTCATTTGAATAATATAATACATGATATAAAAATCCTGAGATAATTCTCTCGCTGAGCTGAAGCTAGTTGGCTTTTCGTGTCTCAGGTGGAGTTAGTTTTATTTGACACGAGGCTGATGTAGATTTCAGCCTGCGTTGAATAATGTCGGCAAGCGGAGGGAAAGGCAGTGTGACTTGCGTGCGAGAATGCAAATCTGGCCAGCGGTCCGAAAGTAGCAATTAATTTTAATTAAGCTCCCAGCAGGAGTGATTATTGTGACGGTGTGTGCTCTTGGATTGCAGAGGAGCGGTGGGGGGGGAAGAGTGCTAAACAAACTAGCAAATTGCACACCTCCCGAGTGCCAGAGTAAACAGAATACAGCACCCACTGCTTCGTGTCTGTGTGTGCTCAGCTTGGAGATGTGGCCTCTGAATTAGCACGAGGTGTGAAGGCGGCTGTACGGAGGGGAGACAAAGCACACGGAGGGCGCTTTGTGTTTGTCTGAGTGACACTGCGGCCGAGCTCCCTGCCACTGATGGGCCGTCTGTTGATTTCTTTTTTTGCCCTCTGCTCCTACAGCAGACTTCCCCAAACGCCTCTGCGGTTTCGCTCTTGCCTGGATGAAGGCTGCCGGAGCCATTGCGCGCTCTGCGTTGCGTTTCTGCCCGAGTGTGCCTGTTTCTCGGTGCTGAAGGTGAAGGCGGCTGCCAAGAGAGACGTCTGCCTTTGCTCAGCACACGAGGAATCGGCAGGGAAGGCTGCACGGCTCAAACGAGCAGATTGACTCTGAGCGCACATCCGTAAGCGCAGGTTTGAAGGTCCTCTGAAGAACCAGACCCCTGCTTTAAAAAGGAAAAGGCCGGTCATTATTACATCGGTGGGTTCATTAGCCAAGGGAAGTGCGTTTGGTTAAGTAGAGAATAAAACAACACCTCAATTAAGCCGGCGTCTGTCTTTTTTTTTTTTTAAAGGAGGAATAGTTCACTATCAAAATGTCCCTGTGGTAAAACAGTAGGAAGGGATTAGAAGAAAGAAAAACAACGCGGCGCTAAATGAGCCTGGCAATCCCGGTGACACCTAACGAGAAGCACATCTGGACTTCGCCCATGCAGCCGCAGCAGAGGTGAAATACTCCGGCGTGTGAAAAATCTCATTCGGGAAATTCTTCCAAGTGTGCGGCTCGGATCCTTTTATTTTAAAGACAAGAAGTGATTTTGTCTGCGTCTGTCATGGCGGCCGTTTCTTGTGTGGTGTGTGAGCCTATCTGTCAAATGTTGTTGTTTTGTTTTTGTTTTGGGGGGGGTGATGGTTTATGATACGTGCTGGTCAGATGAAAAATATAAGGGCTGACATTTTCCAGACTTTTCACCATCATTTGACCGTAAACTAAATGAGTCGTGGCGCTCGAGTGCTTGTGTGAATTAGCTCATTCAAAATGAAACAGAGATGCATTTATCTGCAGTCGGATGGTTTATGGCTGATGCAGCAGCAGCTGGCTAAGTTCTTCCATTAAATTACTTTTCAAAGAATGATTCTCTGAGCGTGAGTTTAAACAGGTTCGCAAATTGTGACACTTTCCATGGCTGCTGCTTAGCGAGCGCTGTTTATTTGGGAGTTAATTTGGCCGGCTTCGTTGAGAGGCCCGCCGCCGCCGCAGGCAGGAACGTTGTCCCACTTGAGTTGCACTGCAAGAAGTGCACTTAGCAGGACGCTGCCGTCCCGCGCTCAGGCTGCAAACGCTGCCCGTCTTCGAGTCAGTGAAAGGGAGCTGGGTGATCATGCTTTTTGCCTGCTCCACGTGCGCCGCGCCGCACTTGATTGTCTTGGGAACAAGTGGGACTAATGTCTCCTTGCAGCTCGTTTCGGTGAACGTTCAAAACGCTATCAGTCATTTTTATCCGTGTGTCCACTCGATTCAGGCCATATTTGGTGTCTTTGGGAACTTTAGGATCCCGACTGGACTTTAAGATAAAGTTTGAACAATGCTTTTGCTGCTGATTTATTGAGGGGCTCAAAGAAAACTACGCCTGTGATCAGCAGCACAGGACATGGCGTCCTCAAAGTAGACTAGTGGTGCTTTCTGCCAGAGTTTGTCCTGCTCTCCTTGCGAGCTGCAGCTGACGATGGCGCCGGGCCCGATACCGATACCGTTCCAGTCCACCTCTGTTCAGTTTCACTGCAAGCGCCTTCGTTGATTCTGGGCCGAAGGCGAACCTGCGGTGACCTCTGACCCAAAGGAAGCCTGCTGTCCAAACGGACCCCTTTTGAGATGCATCCCCTGCGTGGCAGAGTGGCCACTGCTGCACCTCTATCATGGGCTTGCTGCTGCTGCTGCTGAAGCAGAAGGATTCCGCAGATGAAACACCTCAACAATCATCACCACTGTGAGACTCATTTAAGGAAGTCTGGAACACCGACAGGGGGCGTCTGCTCTCCCTGGACCCCCCCCCCCCCTTCAGTTCAGCGCGGTGGAAGAAGGAGGTATCGGGGATCTCCTCCTAGACAACAAACCCACATTGAAAGAGGGGCACGCGGACTACGTCACGGCCCGCGTGCAGAATATAACGGGGGCCGCGCGCTGCTCCGCTCCTGTGGAGGAGCATCATGCCGCGCGCACCGAGCCCGAGGACGCGGTTCGTTTCCACTGACGCCGTCGTGTTTCCACCATGACGCTCTGAGGGGGGGGACTGTCGACGCGCAGGTTTCTTTGGAGACACGGCTTCACGCGTAATTGCGCACCAGAACGCGGGTCCCGCAGCTCCCCCGTGCGCGCCGGTCTGACGCGGATCAGGCCCAGCAGCGTTCCGGCCATGTATCTGCTGGTCCTGTCCCTCGGACTCCTGCTGGACAGCGGGATTTGCCAGCACTACTACCTTCTGCGGCCCATCCCGAGTGACAGTCTGCCGCTGGTGGAATTAAAGGAGGACCCAGACCCGCTCTTCGACCCGAAGGAGCGGGACCTTAACGAGACCGAGCTGAAGGGCGTGCTGGGGGACTTTGACGGCCGCTTTTTGTCCGTCCTGCCGCCGTCGGAGGACCGACACGCCGGGAACTACGAGCCCGACGACGCCGAGGCGCAGAAGCCCGGCGGGGTCCTGCCGAAGGAGATCAGGGCGCTGGACTTCGACGTGCAGTTCGGCAGGAAGCACAGGCCCAGCAAGAAGGTGAAGCGGCGGCTGCAGCAGTGGCTGTGGGCCTACTCCTTCTGCCCGCTCGTGCACGCGTGGACCGACCTGGGCAGCCGGTTCTGGCCGCGGTTCGTGCGCGCGGGCAGCTGCCTCGGCAAGAGGTCGTGTTCGGTGCCGGAGGGGATGGTGTGCAGGCCCGCGAGCTCCACCCACCTGACGGTGCTGCGGTGGAGGTGCGTGCAGAGGAAAGCGGGGCTCAAGTGCGCGTGGATCCCGGTGCAGTACCCGGTCATCACAGACTGCAAGTGCGCCTGTTCGGGTTAGAGCCGGCTGCCGGGCGTCGGTCCGGTCCAGCCGCCCCCCCTGGACAGAGCCAGCGTTGCTTGTACCCAGAGTCCTGCTTTTACTCGCGGAGGACGTTGGTGATATATTTTGTATTTATGGAGAATGTGGCGCACAGAGACGCGCGAGGACGCGGGGTGAAGCAGCGCGAACTCGAGAGTCAAAGGCGGACAATCGACTCTGCTTTGTCCTGTAAATTAAGGGAGTGTGACTATTTATTCTTTATATTCGTACAATAAAACGAGACTGAAATGACTTGACGTGCCTCTGCTCTTCCTTCTTTCCACCTGCCGCCGTGCGCGCGGTTCTCACGCACTTTTTACAAGTCGGGCTCCTGTAAACACGCACTGCTGGTGTTTGCATGGACTCAAATGCACTAGAGGTGTTTTATTTATTAGACAATAATAATAATAATGATGATGATGATGATACACTATCTTATCACTGCAGAGCTGTCAGTCACACATCAGAGCCGTTACATGCTGATAACTGAAGGAGCAGAGAGAAACTCAGCAGCTGCAAACAGTGCTCGGTCCTCCTCCTGACGTTTGCAGCCCAGCAGGAGAGGAGCTGAGGAGAGAGGAGCTGAGGAGGGGAGCTGAGGAGAGGAGCTGAGGAGGGGAGCTGAGGTTCCTGCTCCAGAGAGGCTAACGTCTCTCTTACTGAGCCCGCGAGAGACATTAGGACGTGACGTATCTGAATCGCCGTTAGAAAGCAAACCAATAGGCTGTCCATTAAAGCTTGAAAAGGACAAACGCCTTTTATATGATGCAGCGTTATAAATCGGTGGAGGACGGAGTATAAGCACACACACACAGACACAAAATCAAATGAAATTAACGAGCGAGCGAACAGAACACTCTTAAAAACGGTTAGATTCAAGAGCGGAGCAGCTTGAAATCATGGCTTTACAGTTGTGTTAAGTTTTAACGCAGCACGAGAACTACAAGCAGCTGGAGCGGGTCGAATACAGGCTGAGAGACCAGTTTAATAAGAACGTGAGACATGATGGCAAGTTGCCATGAAGGGCTTTATAAATATATAGAAACCTGTTGGAGATGATAAATATACAAACTACATAATAGATATACATTAAGTAGCAGCACCAATAATAAAAATAATAGAAGTAGTCCTGAATTTAGGGGACATTCTGCTGGTTAATGCATACTTTTACTTTTGATACTTCAAATACATGTACTTAGTGATATAATATTACACAAACGTGCATTTTAAAGTTGAGGTGGAGCTAATCTGAACGGCCTCACATACTGTCGTGTAGCTGAGCCTTCTGCAGGGCGTCACACTTTAGAACCCCGTCGTGTGTTTTCAGTGTTTGTATGTAAAACTTGAATGTGCAACGCAACTGGTAGCTATAGCCGAGGAGTTAAAACTGCAGTATTTCATGTGTGTGCTTATTCGCAGTGCGGGGCGTCGTACTCCACCACCACTGACGTAAACTACACAGCAGCATATAAAGTAGTTAACACTGGCTCCACCTCCTCCAGCTGCTGCATTCAACTGCTGCTTGCACAGTAACGAGTAATAATATCACAATAAGTAACGATACACGTCTGATAGGGATTTTGAGAGTACGTTCAGAATACGTCCTCTCGCAGCCAGTGGCACCGCACCTCAGCGGCTGCTTCACAGCCTGGCAGTTCAGGTCTTCATGCCACCACGTGAAAGCCTTTTCTACGGACTCCGAATCGGATCATTCATCTCCTGAGCTCTTCAGCTCTTCCCTCAAGTGTCTTTAGCGTCGGCCCGTTCCAGCACTTCACTAAAGGCACACGGCGCCATCGTCGTCGTCGGCAAAGTCGGCCGAACGACGCGGGTTGGTGTGTCGTGCCGCGAGTGTAACGGTTTTCGATAAATAGTTTGCTGTGATCGTCCTGTTTTTGCTGTCCCTGACTACAGAGAGCTCCCCCTCCCGCTGTCCCTGCAGAGCCTCTGTCGGGTAGACTGTGGGGCACCAGAAAGCCTGTGTTTTGTTTTAGTTGTGTTTAGTCCATAATGATGCTCCTCAGCCTCAGACTCAGCTGCTTGCACGTACACGTGCTGCAGACAGAATCTCGTCACCGGGCAGCAGCATACGGGGCGCAGATCTCCGCCGAACGTGCACAATGAAGAGCCTTTGATGTGCTGCATGTGTGCGTGTTGGATCCTCTGGTCTTTTCCATGCTACTGTTTGTCCCGTCGCATAAAGCTCACAGCGGCCCGGCTTTGCAGCTGACGAGCTCTGTGGATATCCACCTACGTCAGGTTCTGTGTGTCGCGGTCGGGGCGTTAAAGCTCCCAGAAGGAAACAGGCTGGACAGCCAACAGCTGCTCAGATGATAATGTCTTGTGTCGTGCCCAGTGAGTTCCTCTTTCCCTGTGTGTTCGGCTCACTGTGAACCTTTCAATACCTTTTCCGTGATTATCTCCACAATCGCACGCTCAAGTTTTCTGTTATCGCATCCGAGAAACACAATTCATCCCCCTGAGAGTTTGAAGGGTCTGCTCTTTCCCCTCAGCTCAGGCCCACTGCCGACGCCGGGTCAGATGATTTGTGCGCGGAGTGCTACGTGTTGACAGAGCGCTCGGTGCCTGCTAATACCAGCTGCAGACTGGAGGATGCAGGGCTGCTAATGCCCTTCGTCACTTCGTCACTGGCTCGCCGCTCTGGGCGTCGCCGCACAGCGTGACGCTCGCGGCCCTCAGGTCCCTGCAGTCTGAGATACCCGGCGTCGTAATGGCCACCAGTAATCCATTAACTTAATGATCTCTTTCAGTATGGGGTCATTTTATTGCTTCTCCAACCCCCCCCCTCCCCTCCTTAACATAATCAACTTTCTTTTTTTCTGTGGAGATATTCTGAAGCCAAAACCTTGTTGCTGATTAAACTCTCCTGCAGGGTTCAGATATTTTCCTGATCAAAGCAAACCTCTCCTTGTTAGCTTTGCCAACAATATCAAACACAAAGTCGTTTATTTTTCATTACAGATGATAAAATTAGTTTTAATAACTCCGACTGGCTCATTAATAGGCCAAAGGTAGCATTTCTGCGGCCGAGCATGCAAGTTGGGTTTGATGGAGTCGGACTGCCGAGTGATGTTTACTCAACCAAAATGACAAATTTCAAATAATGCCGTTGGACGGTGCAGCACATGAAAGGATGTGCTGTAATGATCGGGTTTGAGCGCTCTGTTCGCACTTGGACCACCAGTCTATAATAAAATGACACACAAAGTTTGGTGATGAAAGCTGAAGCGTACCTTTTGATCTCCGTAACGCTGGTAGCCCGGAGAGAGTTTGGACTGGCAAGATAAATAGTTTTGTTGTGTGACACACGCCAGGAGTCACAGTTCAACTGAGAGATTTCTATTTTGAAAGAAATAACAGTGAACTACAGCTACTTTTCATCCACCCGCTTCTTTTGTTTGACATCTTATCTTAAGTAAAATGGTTCATCATTCCAAAGGAAAATCCCCCAAAAAGCTTTGCTCGGACTCTCTGCCATTTCCAGACAGCATCCTAAATTTCCATGTGATGTATGTCGAGCTTAATCTGTGAAAAATGTTTATTAAACCAACACCAACAAACTAATCCATCGTCCCCTTGCGATGAAAAGACGCAGACAAATCTTAGCTTTTTCCAGAGCTTTCACCTGCATCCCATGGTCTTCCAAATTAGTTGTCACGGCGATACCACTGTTGTGATTCCAGCGGTTGACGAAGACTGAGATGCTGTTGAAAGCTCTGGAAAATGCTATGTGGACCTTGAGTTAAGGTTTTTATTTTTTCGTACTGTTTCCAAAGGTCAACGGTGAACTTTCACGCTCATCTGTGATTTGTGCGTGAAAGCACAACAAGTTTAAACAAAACCTAAGGGGGGAAAAAAGAGGCATTTCTCTTAAAGTTACAGAACAACAGTTGCTGAAGAAATAGTTATTTTTCTCTTGATTTCACGTCATTAACGTTTCCAACAAAGAGCCAGAATTTTGTTAGAAAACCAGCTGATTCATATTTAGTTTCTGTCTTGACAGTTTTTCCACGAGTGCTTGAATGATTTCTACAGTTTCTACACACATGCGACTCCTGGCAATGAAACCTTTCCGATTTAGTTTTAAGTCGGTGAACTGAGATCTGTCACAAAACCCCGTCTGACCCGTCTTAACGTGCGTTTCATTTAGCACCTCGCAGCTTGTCAGTGAAGGCGAACCCTGCTTTAACGGCCTGAGCGACTTGTCTGCGTTCATCTGTCAATATGATCAAATATTAGCTGCTTTCATTCACCGTGCAGATGTCCGGCTGTGGCTGCAGCAGAGGCCTCAGGGAGCCGGCCCCGAATGAAGGCAGGTGTTCACTCCCAATGGAACGGGAACAGCTGTTCCTGCTGTTCCTGCTGTTCCTGCTGTCCACGCAGCTCCGACATCAACCTGTCGCTGAGTTAAAGCCTCCACTTTTTATTGTCAAGTAGAACGTCTTTACGCTCGCGCGCCTGTTTAGCGTGACCTTCCTGTGTTCTGCCACCAGCGGTTGGTTCCAGTCGGGTGTTCTGCTGCTAGTAGCGCCCACTACAGGCCCAGTTCCATAGCACTTCCTGTTTAACTGGCTGATTAGCTGTGTTCACGCAGACCCAAATGTTTCACTAATGTTTGGAATAATAGCCCGATCAGAATGAAACAGGCCTCATGACTGGTCCTATCCGGCCTGGTTGGGGGGGGCATGTGTGTAAATATCTGATGATCTGTTCAATAGAAAAATATTTGCGCCTAATAACCGTGTAAACACTTAAACCGATCGTTTTGCTCCGGTTGGAATAAATCTATTCTTTCAGAGCACGATTGCCAAACATGGGGGGACATTTGGTGACGTGAACGAGATTCCGGGAGGGACGGAAACTAAATATGACTTAAAAGATTTAAGGATTGTTGAACGCCTCGATGGTCGAGAGGCTGGAAACGAGTTGTTTGAACAAGCGTTTAAAAAGAGGAATGAAGCCCTTCATCTTCTGTTATACTTGCGGCTTCACAGTGGACATGTCAGAAAAAGTTATATTCAGAATAACAGGGTTTCAGGATTCAGACAGTCTGTGATTTAATATCATTTATGGCCAATGTTGTATTTCTTAGGCCAAATAGAAATACTTGTTAATGTGAGTGTGTGATTATGTCCTGTAATTGCTTTTAATAAACCGTACCTTTTTGTTAGCCACTACTCTATTCTCCTGAGTTTTGTTGCCTCCCGGCCGATCTGAATTGGGTCAAACTAAGACTGTTTTGTAATCTCACAATAAATGTACTGTTGTATGTTGAAACGGTCTTAAAAGGTCTGGAATTTAACTTCAGGATTCCTGCATACACCCTGAATAAATGCATCAGACATGTAAATGCACATCTTATTGGATCCCTTTATTTAGCGTCCATGTAAACAGTCAAGTTGGCATCTCTAATCAGAATGATTTCATTCGGGTTGAAGAAATATCCACAGCTAACGTTAATGTTACGTTTTGTCAGATGTGTAACTGTTTTCTTGGCATTGTCTGGAGGTCCTCAGTTTCTGCAAACCAGGCTTTTACTCTTGTGTACTCGATGTGTGACTTTGGGGCTTTTCACCCCACCTTTGATTATGGCCTTTTCGAAGCAGCTCTAAACACTTTTGCCTTCAGACGTGGTCGGACGATACGTCATACAAACTTTGTTTCAGGTCTTAAGAAATCCTTTTAATTTCAGGATCTGCAACAGAAATGACTTGTTCCTTGGTCCATGGCCTGTTGATGTATGGTGAAAAGGTTCTGAGATATACTGCTAACTAGTTAGAAAATTAGGCGGCGAAAGTCCTTTTTGGGTAGACAGGTTTTTCCCCCCCCCACGTATGTCTTGTATTTTGTCCCCGGAGTTGCTGTTTTATAAAAGTATGAAACGTTATTTGTTAAAGTAAGTTAGAGAAATCAGTGAGTACTGAACGTGAGAAGCGTTTGTCGCTGCCCCACGTGAGCAGTTTGTTGGTGTGCAGTCCTCCGAAAGGCAAACGTGTCCTGTCAAAAGTTTTATTTGTTTGGTAAAGGATGCTGTTTGGCATGGGGCCCAGTTCATTGTGCTCTCCCACACATCGGATAATTGGAGGCTTTTGAAATATCCTCTCTGCTGCCGCTGCTCCCCGTCCTGGTCACGATGTTCAAGCTGAGATGCGTGGCAAGGTTGATGTTGATTTTTCCAGCATTTTTGTCCGCTGTAAATTTCACCGAGCTGGGTTTGATGACTTGTGGGGGGCGATCCCGCTGTTTGATGTCCAGAGCTCGTTAATCCAAACCTCATCTGGTATGCAAGGTCAGACCCTACTTTGATGTGCATGGGCCAGCTCTGCCAAGTCTACAGAGTCGAGAGGGCACTGTTCGTTTATGAAAGATCAGGAACTGCAGCAACCCTGACACATTTTGGCTTTTCTCCATCAACTACTGTGAGGATGAGGTCTGGTTTGTTAAAGGGGCCTCTTAACTCTCCTGCAGCTTGAAGGCACATGCGCGCACACACACACACACACGAACATTTCCCGAGAAGCTGAATCAACGTGGAACGTCCATGTTGTCCTCAGGGAGCCACAAACGTAGTTTATAAGACAAAAACTCTCCGATAACCCTGAATAGATCACATATTAGCGGGTATTAACCTAATTACTTTCTTACCATAATTGTCTTTATAATAAAACTTTTAAGCGTTGTTTTTAACATAAAACGAGCAATAATGAATCATTTGTTAATTTTGGGTGAAGCGTTTTGCCTCATAAGGCCTTTTTGCATCTTTGGATCAGGCCCCTTGGAAACGGAGAGTCGAAACAGTGTGTTTGTTATGTAAAATAAAACAACAGCAGCCCCCACTTTGCACCCAGCGCAGGAATTCACTGCAATTAACTCTTGAGCGTCGCATGTAAATATGAAGGTTTGGGGCCCCGCGGGCAGACCGGCACTCACTCACACACAGGGATCCCGGGGGCCTTTGTTCTCCCGGGGGCCTTTGGCTGGCCGCCACACCGCGCTGTAATGTTCGCACAATGGCTGGCGTGTGAGCCGTCCATCATTCCTCTCCCGTGTCTCTCTGTTTCTCTCAAGCACCCCTTCCTTGCCCCCCCCCCCCCTTTCATTGGCACCACTCAAGCCTCGAGCATATTCAGGTTCGCCCGTTCCCGAGTGCAGGCCAAGCCTTTCCTATAATTTTGTCATCTTGCAGAACTAAACAAGCCACCTAAGGATATTTATTAATTCCCTCGGATGTGCTTTCATCAGACGTTAAGTATCTAAGGAGATCATTTCTGGAGGTCTGTTAGATTCTCAGAGGTTCTGCGGGATCTCTGCAAATTGTTTCCAGGTCCGCCTCATTTTGATTTCGACTCTCGCCTACAATAACAGAAAGCAGTACCAAGGGGTACTGCTCTGTTGATATTTTTTACCAACAGCAACATGCTTTTGGAAAAGACTCATGGTGCAAAGGAGGCGCCTACAGGACTACAGGACGGCTGCAGAGTGATGAATCCCAGTAGCTGTTTGGTATTCGATGATCGTCACTTTTTTTTCCCCTGGAGTTGTACACAATTCTAGATTTACAAACATAAGCTGGTGTAATGTGTAATTAATGGTCAAGGTCACACAAATGTCTTTTACAATTGCACATTTTTGGCTGCCATCTCTGTCATTTAGCTCCAAACATGTGGCCACAGCATTGGTTTGAACCCAGCCAGAGATTGCTTCTTGTCCAGCATCACCCAAGATTCTTTCATTCTCCACCCATGGTAATAAAAGCAAACAATAAAAACAGGAAGTAATATTATTAAGAAAGCAACGAGAGGCGCAGCCAAATAGCCAGGAGCTGGTTTTGTTTTGTAACTAGAAATCTTGTCTTAAGGTCTTCACCCTTCCAGTGGTTTTGGTTCAGAATGGCTCAGGACAATTCGTAATGCTTGGGACTCCTGGCAGCCTTTGGATGATGGGGGGCGAGGCGTCTGGCTTGGGGAATTGGGGATACGTTTGGCAGCTCTCCTGGATATGCTCAGCTGAATCTTTCTCTCTTTTCTCTGGGCGTTGAACATCACATGGATACACTCCAAGTGTTGTTCAAAGACGTTCAACTTGGTTATACAGGAATTTAGAATGCTTAATGTGTGGGAGCTGGAGAAGCATCGCTTTGCTCCCACATTCTGCAACTGTGCAGGAGTCCCTGCTCTGGTAGGATGGATGCTGTATGAAGGACTAAAACTACTTTCTTAAAATGTATCCCTTCCTAAATGTGGACACATGGTTGTAGTTGTGCTTGCTTGGCAGCTTTTGCCAGCATGCATATCATTCTTTGGGCCCAAGTGATTACCCAGCCTACCTTTCCCGGCATAGCTAAGGTCTTGTTTTCTATTAAGATCCATGAACTTGACCAGTGGAACTAATTTTCAGAGTTGAAGTTTGTCTCAGATTGCTGGCATCCTTCATGACACTGACAGTCGACTCTCACTCGGCGCTGTTTTGCTGCAGGGGCAGGAGGTAATGTTGCAACAAGGAGGGGGAAAGAGGAAGTGAAAAAGGAAATTGTCCTAAGTTGACCAGAAAACCTCCACAGGACATAGGACCTCGTCTTGCTAAGATATATCTCCTCGCCCTGTGATCGTCACAGAGTGAGGAAGAGAATGTGAATGCATGCGACAACCTGAGGTTATCTGAGAATGACAAGTTTTGGGAGACTTGCTCATGAGAAGGATTCCCAAAAGTTCATAAAGCACAAAGGTTATCGGGAGCAAAAGCCCTCCGGCACCAGAAACTGAGACTGAACCAACCTCGCGTCTCCATCCTGATGACAGAGCACCATCATTAACACACCTGTGGGTTGCTATAATTGCATTCTGTCAAGGTGCTGCACAAACATGTCGCATAAATGCTGCATGTTTGACGGGCAGGATGGTCCCTACTTCAGGCACAAGCCCAGATTTCAGCAGTGAGATTTAGGCAAATTTGTCTGTCTCAAAGAAACTTTTGTTCATTGTGCATATCTCATTTATTGAAAGTCACAACCTGACTGACAAGTGTCTCACATTTGACCTGGAGGAGTCTAATACTCACAGTACATAGATTTGGTTTTACAGGCATTTCTGTAGTTATGGTTTGTGGTTTTAGGAGGAGTTGCATGCTGGAACTGTTTTGTCACAAATTGGCCTTTTTACATTTCTGTACTAGTTAAACAAACAAAAGATACGACGTGTTAATTAGCCAACTTTAGGTGTTGGAAAGCATTTTTCTTTCACTTTGGAGGGAGGCAGGCTAACTGTTCCCCCCTACTTCCAGTCTTTATATGCTAAGCTAAACCAAGCTAGTCTCCCTACGGCTCCAGCTCTGTGCTTAACACACAGACCTCTAGATCACATATTCTTCCTCATCCCAGAACGTGGAATGACATACCGTTCATACACATTTCCAAACCCGTTGTTGTTTGTCCCTAAGTATCTTCACTGGAACTGTGGCTCGCTCAAGGACATTTTCTTCCTCATCCCAAACCCGCGCAACCTACTGCTGCCTGAGAAGAAGAGAGGAACAAGGGAGGCAGGCAGCAGAGGATGGGAAGCCTACAGATTTATCACCCAGCCATGGAGTCTGGACAGCGGGTTTCCATTTCACTTTAATTCAGTGTGAAGTGTTTAAGACACACGAGTGCGGTTTGGGTGAGATAAATGCTGAATCCAGGCTTGTTTCTGTCGAGACTGACGCCTCTCTGGGTTCTGATCTAGAATGACCTCTCTCAGTAGTATTTGCCACAGTTGGTGGCAATTAGCCGCACGTTAATTCAGCATTTGAAGCACGTCTTGTTTTCGGGTTTGAACTCCAGATAAGCGGTGTAAAATTTTTAGCCGGTGTAAAATTCTATTTTGTTTTCTCTGACACGACTGGAGGCCATTAGTTTTCGATTGTCGCCGAAGGAATGTTAGCGACGGCTGCTGCGTTCTGAACAGTACGAAAGAGGATTTCAGGGGATATCTGCCATCTAGTGGTACAGATGTGTGCAGATGTTTCTCCACAGCTGCACTGAATGTGTGTTTGATGGACACAGCGTGCAAACGGTCCCACTGCTGTGGTCCGTGTGCAGCATGCAGACTAGGACTAACATTAGCACCGGATGCTAGCTGAAAACTTATATAAATTATATATTTAGATCTAAGACTCAGGATGGTTCTAAGACTCTGAGACTCAGAAGTTGTTTTTTAACACCTTACATTTGCATTTTTTTTTAAATACTGTGCATGCCTGTGTGTGTGTGTTTGAAGACCATTCTTTTGCATTGGCTCTAAGAAATCCGCACTCCGTGGCATGTTTGATGAAAGCTGAATGACTCTGCCGTCGTATTCTGAGGTCACCCGGCACGTTAATGGCTGCTTTATTACCATAGCATGTTAACCTGAAGCGCCGCTTGCCGTCTAAGAAGAAGCCGAGGAGCTGCATGAAAATGATTACGGCGCAATTATCTCAGCCACTTTGTTGCGACTCCTCGCTGCCCAGCTGTCTGCGGCCTGCTGCCAAGAAATGGATTGGTTTCACTGCTCCTCTAATGAGACTGTTAGACCAGCAGCATGAGCGCAAATAAATGAATGAAAGCTGCGGACAGGGGCACAGAAATAGATTAATATTGTCAGACTGCTGCAAGTGCCTTCATCCAGTCATAGCTGGAACGCTGGCAGAAGCGAGGGGAGATTCTCATTATCTCTGAAGAACGGCGAGCAGCCAGAAGACTCTCACCGCGATCAAAACCTGTCATATGTTCCCACGCAGGACAGGCCAACGTCAAACAGAGCGTGTGTTGTATCCCCGGAGGGCAGAAGTACAACCCAGGTGGTAATAAAACCCAGGCAGACCATGTTGGTCCTGTAAACGTAATCTGCAAAGTGTTAATTACAACCTGGCGCCTCTGTGAAGCCGTGTGTGCTGGAAGTCAACTGAGGTGTCAGCGGCGTCCTGATCTCCCTCCTAAACAACGCGGCTCGAGCCATGACGACAGCCCTGGGAATGAGATCTTCTCTCTGCTGATGATCCTGTTTGTATGGGGCTGCTTTAAACAAATTAAGAGCCAGTCAGATGCTGTGTTTGTGGGACCTATTTCTCCTCGGGGGGGGGGGGGGGGGGGGGGCCCACCCCCAAAACCTGTGTTTTTTAATTTAAATCGTTTTACGGGCCCCGGGTTTTTTTTTTAACCAAAAACCCACAACAAGGTTAAAAACCCA